>JANIJG010005151.1:9304-21603 GCA_024611175.1 Megaceryle torquata | reverse complement strand
GAAGACCAGTGATTGCAAGATGGGTACAGAAGGGGCTTTTTGAGAGGTTCCACATTGTGTGGTTGGGGGGAAAAAAAAAAAAAAGAAGGGAAAAAAAAAAAAAAAGAAGACGTGTTTGTGGTTCCTACGTCCCTGCCGACAACCTTCTTATAAGTCTCGGTTTACGGCTCCTATTGTTCGGGCTGCGGACGGAGGTTTTTAAACTACACTGCTCCCCCCAGCCCAGAAACCGAGGTGGAGTTGGGGAAGAGAAATTCAGGGGTGTCTAACAGGAGAGAGAGAAAAAAAAATCCTCTAAAAATTTATATAAAAGGGAGAAATTCCCCCAATTTGCGCCCGAAGTGATCCCAGCAAATCCAGGTTTAACGGCGGCGCTGGGTTGGATTTGATGCGGTATTTCTGGGCGGGGGAGGGAACAGAGAGAATCACGCAACCTTTGGGGTTTTTTTGGGGGGGAAATAAAACGTTTTGTGGGTAATATTATCAAGGCACCCAATTTCTCGGCAGACGCGGGGAAGGAGCTGCTTGGTCTCGGGCAAAACCCGGCTACCGTTAGGCTCGGGATTAAAAACCATCACCGCGATCTCCGAGAAATCAGAGCCGCTCAGGAGATGAATGACAACGGCTTCAACACAAGAGAAAATAAGCGTGTTTTGGGTTTTTTTGTTTTGGTTTGGTTTTTTTTCCCCCCTCTGGAAAATGAGGTGAATTCCTTGTTTTCCAGACAGAAATCACTTCTCTTTTCTTTTCCCCATAATTTACACCCCGAATCTCTCCCTCTCCGAGAGCTCTCGCAATGCACTTGCTGGAGCAAAGACGGCCGTGCCTTGTGCCAGGGAGAGCTCCCGGGCCGGGGTGAGTGTCCGCGGAGTTTTCGCAGGACTTTCTCCATCTCGGAGGGAAGATGTTTCATTTCTGATTTCCTTCCTGCCTCTTCAAAAGGGGCGAGGAGAACTCCCTCCCACCACCCTCCGCTCAAATCAAAGCTTTGAAACAACCTTGAAAGCCGAAGGAGGAACGAGCCGGTTCGTTCCTTCGGCTTCGTGGTGAATATTAAGATTGGCCGGAGAAATTAGCCGGAGTTTCTGCAGGACGGAACCGCTTCGCAAAGAGAAGGATGGAGGAAACTGTCCTGGGCTCCAGGAAAAAATATTTTCTTGGAGCAGGAGGCAATTGCAGCCGGGAGTTTGTTTGTGCACAAGCACCTACGGCGGGATCAGGCAGGAGAAGTAAGATATTACAAATACCTGTGCACAGAGACGCGTTTACCCCACGGGTTTCCCAAAGCATCCAAACAAGCCGTGAAACCGATGGCAGGATGGGGCTCTTAAATTGCCAGATATTTGGTTAAATTTGTTGACTTTGGGAGTGGACATCATTTAGGATCCTGAATACATTTTAACCTGACATAAATGAATATAGGTTAGAAGTTACTGGAATATAAGAAATTATTCGCATTTTAGGCGCATTTGAAACCCCATCCTAAAACCAGCCCCACAACCGCGTGTGACGGAGCCGTTACCGCCACATTACCGACTCAATGTTAATTCTCCATCCACCGTTTTTATTCCAAATGACCAAAGATGTTGTTTGGTTTTGGGTTTTTTTGTTTGTTTTTTAATCTTGTTTAACGATCTGCCTCAGACCTGCCACCTCTTTTACTTTTAACAAATTTGTGAATGGGAGGGGAGGCACCTTCGTGTTCTCGGGCAACAAGAAAATAATCGAAACACGCTTTTCCCAGCAGATAATGCATTTAATAAAAGGGAGAAAAAAACCACCAAACCACCCAAACCAACAACAGGGAAAAAAAAACCAAACAAACAACAACAAACTTTATTCGTCCCCCGTGTCCCTGGATTTTTTTTTTTTTTGTTTCTGGAGGCTGAGGACAGAGCCGGACCCCGCTCAGCCCCAGCCCTCAGATCCTATCCAGGCGCATTTTGTGCCCCTGGATTGACACGGGGAGCACGGAGCAGCCGGGCAGTGGTTTATATGAATCATGGTTTTCATTATTTTCGAGGTGGGAGGGAGGCGGAAATAGGAAAGAAATAGATATATTTATGTTGAGCTACTTCTTGGACGCGAGCAGCGGCAAAGGCGGAGATACAGGAAAGAGCCCCGAAAGGGCCGGGCGATGCGCGGTAGCAGCTTTCCAAGCTCACGCGTGTCCCCTCCCCGCCCCAGGCCGTGATCCTGCCTGCCCTTTACCCCGGCACCCGCGGAGGTTGCGCGCACCCGGCAGGAGAGGTGCCCTCCGCACCCGCGGAACCTCAGCTGCTCCTGCACCGCATCTCCCTGCTCGCCCCCAGCCCTCACAGCCAGCCCCTCACCCTCCGGGACAAGCTGCCAACACACAGCGCCAAACATCATCTCAGAAAACAAAACGGGCCAAAAAAACCCCCATCATAAACCCCCCAAAACCCGAAGCTTTGTGCCATCTACAATCAGGGGGTGTCGGATCCCACCGACGGTGCAGGAAAGGGGAGGCGGGGAAAGGGGGTGGGTTTTTCTTTGATGAATTCCTAAACAATTCCTATTATTACTTTCTTCACCAACCAAGGGTGAATACGGAGTCCAAATGGTGAGATTTGCTTTTCAAAGAGCAACGTGAAATCAAACCACCTGTTATACATTAGCCCTCTCCCACTTCCACCTCCCCTGTAAATGAAATCATTTAAATAATCCAAAAAAAGAAAAAAAAAATCTAAGAAAGAATAAGCATATTGTTTTTCTCCCCCAACATATGGGATAAAAGCTGGAGAACCGGGCGTCACTTCAGGTGAATAAATGAATAAAAAAGCATTTGGGAAGCGACCAGGCAACTTGTACCTGAGCATCTTTAGCACATTCACATCCAGAAGCCAGCAGAGGTGGCCCCACATCTACTCCCAAACTTCTCTACAAGGTAGAGACACGCAGAAGGCAGCGAGCCCAAAGACAACCATCAGCCAGCGTACCCCACGGATGGGGCCACAACACCCCCCCCCCCCCACCACAGCCAGCACGTGTCTGCCCCATTGGGTCCGCCCCACGCGTGTCAGGCCAACCCCCACCCATGCCCACCCACTCAGCTATCCCCACGCACTTCCCCCACCACAGCTGACCCCACTCGCGTCCACCCCAGCGGTGCCAAGCCCAGACGTGGCCCTGCAGCCGGACCAGGGGAGCTGAAGGGTGGTGCCCAGGCAGTGGCAGCCGGGTGGGGGGGGGGGGGCCCAGAGGAGCCCCCCTTTACCTTGATGGCAGGCGGGGGCTCGGCAGAGGTCTCATGGATGCCAAGGCCGCGGTGGCCCTGGCAGCAGGCTCAGCTGGCTACAGGCCCTATTTCCGCTTGTAACTATGAGGGGACCCAATGCCTCTCCTCGATAAGGTATCACAGTGTCTCTGCAGTCGGCGGTCAGCACCTTAGCTCGGAGCTCCACAGCACCGCTGGCAACCGTGCCGGGACAGCAGGGAGATGTCGAGGCATTTCTGGGAATAATCACATCACACAAGTGCTTACATTCCGGCTTCCTTTCTCTTTATCCCTACCACCAAGTTTGAAGTCACACCTTCTACCGGATTGTTTAAGGTCTCCAGGTTGGAGTGGGGGTGGGTGGCAGTGAAGGAGAGTGTGTGTGTTTGGGGGGGTGGTTTGCTGGTTGTTAATCTATAGGGTTCCTCCAGGCCAATAAAAGTAACATGGTCAGAAATTTCTTCTTTTCAATAGATGTCTCCCTCTCTCCCCCACCGCTCCCCCCCACCCAACCCCTAACCCTTTCTGTTTGTTTTTTGCCTGGCCTTAAGGATCTGCAAGGAGCACTGCAAGGCTGGGAAGTCCCGAAAGCTACTCAGAGTTGCAAAGTAACAAAAAGACTTTGTTTTCCCCATACAGTCACGTAGGGATTCTGGTAAATGCATACACATTGTGAAAAATGCACCTGGTAAAGGGACTATATAAAAGTATCCTATACACAGGCACAAGCACTGGAGCAGGTCTCCCAAAATGCAACCAGAGGCCTTAAACCTGCAGATATAGGTGCTAGTAGGAGAATAATCTGCAGTAAACATCTGTGGGTATGTGCACACAAATACCTCTTCACACATCTGAAACACACTTGACATATACAGGCATTTATCTTAAATAGCTTTAGTTCTTAGAAGCCCGAGAGGTGGGATTTCATCTGGGAGCTGAGCATCCCAGTGCTGTAAATAGCTCTGGAAATTCACACTTTTCTTGCAGGAAATCACCCACTGGAATCTTTTTCATCGGGTATTTTGCTGTATTCCCTCTCCGCCGTCTTTCTCTCCAGATTACCCACGGCTTTGTGCTACCATCTACTGCACACTGCGCTCACCTCCTCATCCCCTTCGAGTACCAACTGGAGAGCTACTCAGAAATCTTTAAACCTGAATATTAATCCAAATAAAAGGTCAGCACAAACAACACTGATGCAAAGTGCTGATGGGTCAGCTGAATCCCCTCTACTAATGTTTTATAGCAAGCACTCGGCTTGTCTGCCCAGCAGTAGCAGTCCAGAAGATACAGGCTGCTTTATAGGTATATATATTTATTTCTCCCCCCCCCAAAAATAGTGTTTTTCACAATTTTACAAAAACTGACAGTTTTGGGCAGTGGAAGCTGGTCACAATGTATCCCGTGCTCACGCACTTTGATGGGGAAGGTAAAAATCAAGCAGATGGAGACAAGTGCTGCCTGACTGAGAGGCAGCGTGGACTATTGCATGGCTACTGTCAGAGGGCGAAGCCTTTGGCAGGGCCCTTGATCTCGCTGTCACCCTTCCCATCCTTTATTTAGGCTGCTCTTTTCATACTGTAACCACCCTGGGACCAGTAACTGCTGCTTCTTCATGTAGCTCTTGGACAAAACCGGGACCCCCACCACACTGTGACTCCGCTGTTTTCTACTAAATAATCAGAGCATATGTGCACCATGCCTATCACCACAAAACCCAGGCTTTGGCTTGGATTTCTAGTTATCACCTAGTGCCAATAATAATAACAATAATAATAATAATATGAACATTGCTTTGTGGATTCAAACCTGCCAGAAAGGCAGTAAGCCAAGTATTACACTTGTGGGAGGTATCTTGCAGAGTACTCCAAGGATCTTTTGTTAGGTCTGGCCTTATTTAATATTTTCATTAATGACCCTGTAAATGGATTACACAGCCCATTAATAAAATTGGCAGATGCTACCCAGTTAAGGGAACTCATGAAAGGCAAGAAAGGAAGAAAAAAACAATAAAAACAAATAAATGGGAGGACAGAGGAAAACAGAAAGAAAAGACAAAGCACAAAATTGTATGTGAGGATTAAATTCAGGGAAAGGTGGCTGGAGGATTATTCAAATTCCAGATTCTTCAATTGTGGTTTTATTCAAAATCCAGTAAAAATAAATTATAAGTCCCAGAGCGAGCACGGGGCAGAAGGTTAGCCCAAAGTTTGCACTGAGGAGTGCCAGGAGAGCAGGTACCGCAGCAGGAGCTCTGCTCACACACAGAGGTGGGATCCGAGGGACGTGCACCCTACTGCTGGGAAATCACACAAGAAAAAAAACCCCACTGGAAGTTTAAGAAGCATAAAAAGAAATATTGCTATTGAAAGGACGCTCAGTTTTGACAGCAGGAATAATCAGCTAGTGCAGAGGAGCTCCCCTATGTTTTGGGGTTCTCTGTGCTCTGTCACATATCAAATCAGTCTGTTACAGTTGGATCACTTCTAGTTTGGGAGATATAAGGTACGGAGCTTGTGGTGCAGAAGACACCAGACCACAATAGGTAGGATAGAGACTGCTAATCTCAGACCTTGATTGCCCACTTTTCCCTCGCAGCTTTGGCACGGGCGTCTTGTGGAGCATCTCAAAAATAACACTCCCTAACTGTGAGGAGTCTGGGAGGGTGGTCATAAAGATGATGCATAAGAGAAAAAACACTTGCTCTCCCTCACCTGGGATCCCAGGACTGTTGCCCACCCCTTGGCTCATTCCCCATAGCAGTGACTGGGTGCTGGTGGGGACCAAGCACGCAGTCCCACGGCTGGGTAAACAAGAGCCTGTCAGTAAGCAGCCCAGGGAAGGTGAGAAGATACAATGAAGCAGGGGCAAATTCAAGATGAACAAGCAGGAAAATCCTCCCCACAAGCTCTACTGGCCTGAAAAGGGTGGAAGTTGTTGCAGTTCCCCGCTGACTGGAGACATAAAATGAGACAGGATTGAACAAAGAGTGAATTGATCAGGTAGAAAGTAGGAACGGGGAGGGGGGAGGATGAACAATACAGCCTAATAGGTGTTTCTACCTCTCTCACCTCTGATAGCCATTTCAGGATGTATAGATGGATGCAAAGCAAGGAGCAACACAGATTTTCAAGCAATTACACAGGTGGTAGCAGAAGAACTTAGATACCAACCAAATGTACTGGGTGTTCAGAGCCCCTTTGTCAGAGCGGGTTTGTGGATTTAAACTGAACCAGGGACATGAGTGCAAAGTACCAGATGTTCCACTGATGGAAATCAGGATGGATCCAGCAACACCAGGAAATCTACAGCAACACAGGATGGGCTGAGGAGCTGGTGCCTTATGTACTCAAAGGCTGTGGATTTAAGTGTGTCCCCTGCTTACAGGGACAGGCAGGCTGACATGGACAAAGTATTCGTGCCTCAAGATTTTACAGGTTATTGGACACTTAACTTCTGAGGATCTGTTAGGCCCAGGATTTAGCTTGATTAAAATCTGCTTCCAGTTGTCTCACTTCTATTTCCTAAATAATAATGATACCACTACTTCAAAAAGGCAAAGAAGAAAGAAAACAAATCCAACAGTGGGCCCAGTTTACCACTACATTACACCTGTTTTACATCACACACCAAAAAAAAAAGAATTATACCAGTATAAAACCTACCTCCTTCAAAGAATCAACCTCTATCTTAATCCTGACCACTCCATTGCCATACAAAGCTCTAAAAAGCAGAGTACTCTCACATTTTCTCTTTTTGCTTTTGGCACTGGCTATTTACCTCTTTGCTTTTTTTCTTTTCACTCTGGGTCACCACTACAAAAAATCTTTGCCAAACTCTGTGAAGCCATGAATATGATTATGGTTTGCTAAAGTAAACAGGCAGGAAGGGGTAAAACGGGGAGAGGGGGGGTGTTGTGTGTGTGAGACACAGAGAGAAGGATCCAGATCCACTTTATAAACATCCATCTCCAGTAATGAGTCCTCTAGGAAGAAATGAAAAATAGCCCAGGCCTGGTAAAGTCAATTAAGTTGCTTTTAAATAAGAGGTTACCCAGAGAGGCCAAGAGTTAACATGTAAAGGCTTATTGCCAGTGCTGTAAAAAATAAAAGGAGGCTTGAATATTTGAAGACATTTGGTTGCTATTATAAACAAGTGGATCTAATAGTGTGGGTACATTCATAGACTAACTGTAGAAGTTGGGCATCTTATAAGGACACATTGAAAGGAAAAACTGCAAGGTTCCCTGGCTAAATAATTCCAAATGGGTCATTATAAAACCACTGATACAACACGTGTGGTTAGGACACAGGGCATTTATAAGAAAAGCTTTTCAAACCAACCAATAATGAGCAGCTAACAACAAGAGCACAGCCAAAGGTGTATGTAATCTGCAGCGAACACATGGCAAAGCTTTACGGTGCAAATTCTTATAATGACCTGGAGAGCAGATGGCCCTGACACCAGTTCAAGCCGTTTGGAAAAATCAGCTAAAGTTTATCACATTCTTGAGATTTGGAATTGGGAAAGTGAGCTTAGTGACAGCACCTTCCGGGGAGGAAAGGGCTGTATTTCAAGAGACAAGAGAAGAAACCAGAGGAGACAAAGGGAGAACAAAGATGCTCTTCTTTTCTGCTGGGAAGTGTCAATTTTTCTCCTCAGAGCAAAGACCCCTTTATTTTGGGGTGTGAAGGAGATTACAGTGGGCTGCTAATACAGTCTGGGCACAGACCTATAATTCTTGCAAAGCCAACTAACTTGGAGGTGGAGAGGCATCATAAGCCCAGGCACTCAAGTCACCTTCTTGCAGAGCTCAGTGCTGACCCACACACCCTCTTCCCACACGGGGAAGTCTCAAGACACCGTGAGCTGTTGATTCTTCCCATTGGAAACAATGACAATGCTGCTCTTTGCTCCAGATCCGTAAGGATCCACTCCCACGGCACCTTCTGAGGGGTAACACATCCATCCATACCAATGCAGCTGTGTCCACAAGAGCTGCTAGTTTTTCAAGGGAAGAGAGTCACCGTTTGACTGGCATGATTGACAAAGCCACAGCATCTCTTCCCAATGGGAGGCCCAAGATATCTGCCAGAAGCTTTGACCACCTCAGACCCTACCTGCCACAGCCTGATCAGCTCAAACATGACCACTGAGCTGATCTGTTCATCCCCTCACACCACATAGTTAAATATCCAAGCCTCTCTTCATTCTTCACACGCTTCTATTTGTAGGGACAAAGACAACTGAGGGACAGTAGATAGGAAAATGAGGTCAAAGGAAACCAGAGGAGATGTTTTATGATCCTAAAGAGGCAGACAGACCCTCAATAAGGAAATTCAGAGAAGCATCAACATAAATTTGAGTTACACATTAAGCTGCTCCTGACTATCCCACCAGCAGCCAATTGCCTCTGCCTGTGTTACACCCAGAAGTGAGCCTGCCCCAGGCGAGGCTAAAACGTGAATTCCCAGAAGACTCAGGGTCCCTGTGCAGGATCCATCTTTTCAGAATAGCAAAGAGGAATCTGGGATCAGGATTCCCACTTTGAAATAAAAATTTGAACAATGGATCCTTCAGCTTGGATCAACCAGTTGCCGCTCTCGCTCTGGAGACCAGCACTCATTTCCTGCACACTCAGCGAGCAGCAGGATGGTGGAACCACGTGCCTTGCCTTTCCTGAGCCTCCCGCCTGCCTGCCTCCTTCACACCCGCCTGTCAGCTGCAAGGGAACACGAGATCAGCAAACACAAGGTCAAGCGAATTAACGTCACCAGAAAGGAAATGGGGTCAGAGTTAAGCGGCGTTCCCCTGCATCAACCGCAGGCTGAGAGCGTGGATGGGGACAATTAACTCAGCAGCTTGATGAGGAGACTACGTCTTTCCTTCAGAGGGAGGGGAAGGAACGGGTAGTCACCAGAAATCCTTGCTACCTTACAACACCCACCTGAAGAGCCAGCCAGGAGTCAAGCCCCACCATACCTGGCCGTGGGCAGAGCCCCAGACATCTGATGGTGAAGGCAGCTCCTGCCCCACGTGCCTTTTGGAGCACAGCGTGGGATGGCAGAGGAGGAGGCAGGAGTGCAAATCTCCTTCTGTTTGTTTAAGGCACCAGTAAATTAGCGCTGCAAATCTGCCAGGCTGACCCTGTGGTTTCAGGGAGATTTTTTCTGGCTTTCTGGTCTGGGGTATTATACACACAGGTTTCCTTTCTAGCCCTTGATAAACATTTCTGACCAACTACTCAGGAGCAACAGGGGTGGGGGGAACATTCCCAAATCCCAGCGCGAAAACCCCAATGCCTCCCCCCTCGTGTAAACACTGCTCTTGTCACAAAAGTCCTACACGTGGCTCCCCGCGCCGGGGACTACCTCTCCCCGCTGCGGTACCTGCACGCTGCAGGAAGGCTCAGGCTGGGTGTCAGCGAGTGTGTTCTGCACCAGGGAAGCCCTGACATGACTCATTAACTTGTGCTGGTGTTATTAAAGAGGTGAGTGACAAAAGCCAGGAGACACTGGGAAGAAAGGAAGGAGAGGCTGGGTCCGTGGGGTGAAGAAGGTTCAGGTCTGGTGTGATGCCAACAAAGGATGCTCATAAGATCCCTAAAATCTGGGTCCAGAAATTGTGCAGAGCCCCACACTTAACATCTGGAGACCCCACCAGCACCTCAAGCCTACAGGTACAGTAGGGAGCAGACATGGCTTGGGCAGCACTCCCTAATCCTGCCACCATGAGCAGTCAGGCACCTGTGGCTCTTCCAAAGCTGTTGTGATGGGCCTCACCTTGGAGAAAACTCACAGAGTAAGAACTAAATAAAGCTTTTCTGGATCTATTTTGTGGGTGAAAAGCCCTCTCTTTTAGGACTTGGTGTCACAGCATCTAGTGCCGCAGGTCTTAAGATCTGGGATCATTCCCAAGGACTCCAGCTTGGTATGAACCTCTGTATAATAAGGTCCCAAGCACAACTTATCTCCCCGAGGAAAGGAGATGAGCTCTGCATGCATGTACCTGCCTCTGTTAGTTCATTTGTCTCTCGTCTCCATTCAAAGTTGCTGAGTGTTTGGTTCCATTTCCAACACATTTAGCAGCTTGCTGATGCTCTTACAGAAACAAAGGTCCTATGTGACATGGAAAAGTCAGTGCCCTCACCAAGACAGACGTATGACTTACACCACACTACTGAACATCAGAGAATCCCCAATGAGAGCATCTTTAGAAAAGCTACGCACGCAGCAAGATACTCACTGGACTAGAAAGCAGAAAATCCCTCTCTGACAATATGTTTGGCAACCAAGTTTCTTCAGTTTCACTACTCATTTGCCCTTTCCAAACTTGTTTTTAAGACCTCCTACTGCAGGGGTCATGGAGGGGGGTGGAAATCACACTGTAGAAGGGCTGATCCACCTCTGCCCGCTGGCCCTCGCTTAGCAGAGAGGAACCTCAAGTCAAACTGTTCTCCAGGAGCATGGGGCTCCTTATGCATCATGCCTGCGGTGGTTGGGAGAGCTGCAGTGGCACTGCGAGCTGAGGTCTCGCTGGTGGGACAAGGAGTGTTCTTGGACTAAGGTCAAAGGATGGGGAGAGGGTGCAGAAACTTCAGCATCAAGCACAACGCATAGGGCTGACTCTAGGCACGTGCAATTTAGCGGGTGCCTTGGCAGCAGCCTTCCAAGAGCTGTCATCTGTTGCCAGAGCCCCAGGGAGCCAGGCTGGCTGCTGCCACGGAGGGCAAAGAGCTGCCACGTCATACTGAAAAGCTTCCCCAGCAGAAAAAGCCCAAGTCCTCCAGCAGCAGCAGCAGTGAGCCAAGCCCAGATAGACTCTTTGCCAGCTCCTTCTCCTTCCCGTGGCACAAGCATCCCAGCCACAGCCTCACCAGTGTGACTGGCAAGTTTAGTTTGTCCTGCAGCACTGAAAACCCACCCTGGCTGTGCTGCTTCCAGGGAAGGTGTGTCACAGACATAAAATTTCTTACATACACCTCATCCCTTCTTCCACACACACAGCATCTCCCCTAAATCCCCCTTGCGCTGAAATAAAAGAGCAGGGAAGAGAAAAGAAACAGAGAAGTGCGACTGAGCTACAACCTGGCCGCTGGGTAGGGCCAAGGCAGGTCCTGCAGCTGGAAGGAACTGGACGGCCTCCTAAATCTTTGACTTCTCAAGGACAGCAACTCACTGCTTGACTGCATTCAAACCTCATCCCTGGGACACTCTACCTGTGCAGTAGGAAGGACTAGGAGTGGATCTGTGTCTGTATGAGCATCAGCTCTGTGCTAGCACTTGGCTTTGCATGCTAAGGTGGTGCACAGGGACACAGATCTCTCACAGCCCAGGGGACAGAGCAGGCGTCTGGCTCTCAAAATCCCCATCACTGTCCTTTGCTTTTGTGTACCTCGTTTTCCCCATCTGCAAAAGAAAGACCATGACTCTTCACACGGGGGAAAAAAAAAACCTCTTGTATCAGTCGGGAGACAAAAATCCACTTAGCGTTGCATCAGAAAAAGGAAAAGTGTCCCTGGAGGGAGATCAGTCAGCGCAGGCTTGTCCCTACGCCCCGGCTTCGATTAGATCCTCCACCATGGAATAAACAACTTTCACCTTGCTATGACCCCAGGGAGTCCTTCAGCCCGCCTACGTGGCAAAGCCGCCAGCATCCCCACGGGGAGCTGGAGGAGCCCAAAGCCCCCCGATCGCAAGGGATGACCGGGTGGAATGGTCAGAGCCAAGCCCAGTTGGGACCCTCAGCACCAGCGTGCGGGACACCTGAACTGCAGAGCTGCTGCCTTCAGCTGAACTAAGGCAGCTCAGCATGTGGAAAAAAAAAAAAAAAGGCAGTTTTATTGGGCTTCACTTATGTATAAATAAAATAATTGTGCTTCTTTGGGACAAAATATATATTAAGTATATGACATCCTGTGCTTCGTAGCTGAAATACATGTATTCAGTCTGCCTGTATATTACTTCTATACTGCTTGTCAGGCATCTCCCCCAAGCTGAGGAGGAGGAGGGATCCATCTGAGCCACCAATTAAAGCCTAGCTCTCGTTAAAGGCACCATTG
>JANIJG010005150.1:25373-38073 GCA_024611175.1 Megaceryle torquata | reverse complement strand
CCGTCATAACAAAGCCACAAAATTCATCAGAGTGTTTGTTTTTGGTTTAGGAGGGGTTTTTGGTGTGGGGTTTTTTTGGTTTTTTTTTTGTTTGCTTGTTTGGGGTTTTTGTGTGTGTGTGTGTGTGTGTGGTTTTTTTGTGTGTGTGGGGTTTTTTTGTTGTTGTTGCTTTTTAATTCATACAATGAAGACATGTAAACATTTGGGATTTTTTTAATGAAATTGTGCTTAAGCTATAACCATATAAAAAAAGCCCTAAAGTTAAACACCTTAAATTTTGGTTACTTTCAACTCTTTATTTGCATATCTCATTGGACATGCCTTCTTTTAAATATGGTTATATGCCTTGACCCAAAATCCAGTATTTGTGAGTGACACATTTCTGGCAGATTTAGAAAGATTGTTATCAAATTTGGATTAATGGATACCTCATTTTAACAAGGAGGAAGATTTTCATCTTACATCAAGCTTAGGTTAAATCATTTGGCATAGTGGAGTAAATCACTGAATATTTTTTTTCTGAATTTATATTTGTTAACTGAGAAGACCACTTATATCTGTTTTTTTCAAGAAAATGTAATGATTTAATTTTGTAGTTTTATGGTTTAGATTTCAGCAAAAACCAACATTTCTTCAGTCACTAGTATTAATAAAAACCTTTTTTTTTCTTGCCTTTCTCACCTTTACTATAACACATTTGTATTTTTTTCTATGATAGAATCTATTTTACTCTTGCTGAATAAATGGGGCTATCTGTGTTGGTAGTTCACCATTCATGTATCAAGAGAGACTACTTTTCAGATTTAATTTTCTTTGGTTTTCACAGCTTTACACAGATACCCAGTGTGGAAAAGCTCTTTACCGCCTTTTAAAAAATTAATTTAGTGCCTGTGAATAGATCAATATAAGCCAGAGGCTGGAATGTACTCTATATTTGCTGAAAACACATAGGAAAATGCAGGTTTAAGCTTTTTGCTAGTTTCTGTGTGCAGCTAAATAAAAGCTGAAATGGCAATCTCTAAATTTTTGTGCTCATTGAGATTTAGGAGTGAGTGCTGTATCTACCAGGGAAATTATATTTATGCAGCAGAGGTGTGTGGTAACTGTATGGCTAATTCTTTTCTATTCAGGCTGCTAAACATCCTTCTCATGGTAAGAATCCATGAATTACCACTGAGCTGAGCTGAATTTGAAGAATTAAATGATGATGCAGAGCATCCAGTCTCATGACTCATTCATTTTCTGTTGATTAGAGTCTGGACATGTTGACAATCCAGAATTGTCAAAAAGCAGAACTACAAGTAAAAACTTTTAATTATTGTACTGATACTTACCTGTCTAGATTCAGAATTAATATTCAGGACCTTTTACATTCATACACTATACAAACATGTGGGAAAACCCCAAAAGTCCTTATGTGATTTATTAGTCTGTTCTGTTTTCAAAACTCATTTAGGATCTTAAAATGATTTAGTTTTGGTCATGGTTTAATCCCAGCCAGCAACTAAGCGCCATGTAGCTGCTTGCTTGCTCACCTACAGTGGGACGGGAGAGAATCAGAACAGTAAAAGTGAGAAAACTTACGTGTTGAGATAAAGACAGTTTAATAGGTAAAGCAAAAGCTGCACATGCAAGCAAAGCAAAACAAGGAATTCATTCACCACTTAGCATTGTCAGCCAGATGTTCAGTCATGTCCAAGACAACAGGGCTCCATCACACTTAACAGTTACTTGGGAAGACAAATACCGTCACTCCAAAAGTGTCCTCTTCCTTTTACTTCCCCCAGCTTTTATTCTCAGTATGACATGATACGGTATGGAATATGCCTTTGGCAGTTGGGATTATCTGTCCTGTCTCTGTCCCCTCCCAACTACCTGCTAGGGTGGCATGAGAACTAGAAAAGGCCTTGGCTCTACATATGCACTGCTCAGCAAGAAATAAAACATCCTGGTGTTATGAATACTGCTTTCAGCACAAATCCAAAACACAGCCCCATACAAGCTACTATGCAGAAAATTAACTCTATGCCAGCCAAAACCAGCACAAGTTTGGAAGGAACATCTGTAGGTCCTATCTAGCCAATGCAAAGCAGGGATACCTTCCAAGTTAAGAGTGTGTTGTTCAAAGCCTTATTCAATTGTATTTTGAAAACCATCCAAGAATAGAGACTCTACAACCTCTCTGAGCAACATGTCCCTGCACCTACTTGATCTCTCTTTGAGACATCTTTCCCTTGCTTGTTATTTGCATTATTGCTTAATTTTTGATTCTTGTTTGTGCACCTCTGAGCAGAGTATGTTTCTGTAACACCCTATAAGGTAGCTGATAAGATTGATCTTAGATTATTCTTCTCTAGGCAAAAATATCTGGCTTCCTTAGCCTCTTTGTCCTTCAGATTGACCAAAGGTACTAATCATTTAATGCCAAAGCCATAAAGATTTTAAGGACCTGGAGATGACTTGGTACTCAGTACTTAACATTTTTTTTTTTTCCTGGTTTTGTTTTGATTTGGTTCAGGATCAGTCGGTTTTATTTTTTGCTTGTTTGTTTGTGTGCAGGTTGTTGGGGTTTTTTTTAATTATTATTTATTTCTTGCTGTAGACAAATGGCTTTATGGGTTTAGCCTAAAAATTGCAGACTTGCTTTCTGGTACAATTAATTTCTTAAACTACTATCCAGCCACATTGTAAATCAGTATGAAGTAAAGTGACAGGGCAGGAGGAAACAAATAACAAATATTTCCACAGCTGAAGAAGCTAGATGTGAATCAAAGGGGATAGTATTGAAACATTTAAAAGAATTTTCTCTTGTTCCACGATGTAGATGTCATTTTAAATTATTTATTGTGTTTTTTAATGTGCCATTTTAAAAATGAAGGGAAAAAGGCAAAAATCAATGTTCACATTTTAAATGAAATCCTGCTTACACACGCTGTGCCAAAAAAAAAAAAAAAAAAAGGATCTGTCATTCTCAAGACAACATTAATCCTGCCAGTATTTGTAGCGAGCTGCTACACATAAATGTGTGTGCACTAGATAGGCTAATTGTTTCGTTCATAGTTGCAGGATATGCATTCTCTTCCTTGGTGACAGCATACTTCATGTTGTTTCTTATTCACTGTATTTTTTGAGGAAGATCAGGGCTGCATATCAATCACAGAAGCTTCTTCATGCATTAAACATTTCTTGATCTTTTCCTGTGACGAGTGACTTATTGTCATGTTTGACAGTGCTTGTGTTTGTGTCATGTCAACGCTGTCCAATGGTTTTTTTATTATAATTCAGTAGTGTTTGAGCACTCAGCACTTTTAAATGCCTTGCTTAACCCTCATATTATGAGCATTGCCCAAACTGGCAGACAAACAACTTCTTAAAAAGATACAAAATTAATTAAAGAAATTGTCTTATCATTTATATGTCTTCATGTTACTCGTGACAGCTCATGTGTTTTTGTCCATTAGGAAATAACAGCTGATGTTCCTGCTGCAGGGGAGAAAGCAAAAGATAAAACAGCTAATCAGAGTGCAGAGATACTTTAAAATAAATCTGCATATACAGCAGTAGCAGAAGAATGTCTGATTTTTGGCGTATATTTTTATAATACAAAAGTGAAAGCATATGCCATTTAAAACAGCTTGCCTTTGTAGACTCCAGGAATGACTTTCTCTTATATTTTCAACAGTTTTTTCTTTTTTTAATTGCAGACAATTCCCAGTCTCTGTGGGTTTTTTTATTAAAGTGCTCTTTTATTCATGCCTTTTTTGCTTTTCCTACAGAGATGTATATTTTCTGTCCAAATTAGGGCAAATATAGTCATGCCACAAATCCAGATAACAGAATTTTCCACAGAGGTGAAAGCTGAAGCATTTCAGAAATAAAAGCATAAACTTCTATTTTCTGAGCTAATGGAGGTAGCTATTTTTGCTTATTGTAGCACTTTAGCTATGATAATTCTCTTAAAAGTAGATTTATTGCCTTTGAGCTTTTAGTTTGCCTGTTTGCTTACTTTCTTTTCCTTCACTTTTTTTTTTTCCCTTTTTTTTTTTCCCCTCTCATATATGCCTTTAATTTTTGTAGTACTTTTTGCCCTAAGTCATGTTTCTAACTTTCCTTTTCTTCTTCTTTTCTCTTCTCTTTCTGTCTTTTTTTAAGCCATATATATTATGGCATTAAAAAACCCCTCAAGCATACCTTTTTTTTATCTTATCCTGATTTTCCCCAACATATAACCTGTGTGTTCTTATAATTTATTTTGTGCACATACTCTTTCTTTTCTTTTCTATCCTGACCTTGTGTAACAGAAGGGACAACAGAAGTACTTGTCAAGAATCACAGAGTCACACAGTTATCACAGTTGGAAAAAACCTCAAGATCATCAAGTGCAACTGTCTACCTAACATCATAACTATTACAGCATTTCCTGAAGTGACGCATCTACATGTTTTTTGACACCTCTGGGGATGGTGACTCCACCACCAACCTGGGCAGCCTGTTCCAATGCCTAATGACTCCTTCAGTATAGAAATTTTTCCTAATGTCTAATCTAAACCTCTCCTGGTTCAGCTTAAGCCCATCATGTCTCTTCCCGTTGTTTGTTACTTGGGAGAAGAGACCAACACCCACCTCACTACAACCTCTTTTCAGGCAGTTGTAGAGAGCAATGAGGTCTCGTCCTCTTCTTCAGACTAAACAACCCCAGTTCCCTCAGTCACTCCTTGTAAGACTTGCTTTCCAGACCCGTCACCATCTTTGCTGCCCTTCTCTGGACCTGCTCCAGTACCTCAGTGTCTTTCTTATACTGCAGTGCCCCAAACTGAACACAATACTCAAGCTGTGGCCTCACCAATGCTGAGTACAGGGGAATGATCACTTCCCTACTCCTGCTAGTCACACCGTTTCTGATGCAGGCCAGGATGCCATTTGCCTTCTTGGCCATCTGGGCACACTGCTGGCTCATGTTCAGGTGGGTTTTGATCAAAAACCCCAAGTTCTTTTCTTCCAGCCACTCTTCCCCAAGGCTGTATTGTTGCCTGGGGTTGCTGTGACCAAAATGAAGGACCTGGCACTTGGCCTTGTTGAACCTCATCCCCTTGACCTCAGCCTATCAATCCAGACTGTCCAAATCCCTCTGCAGAGCCTTCCTACCCTCAAGCAGACGAATGCTCCCACTCATTTTGGTGTCACCTGCAAATTTACTGAAGGTGCCCCCAGTCCTTTCGTCCAGCTCATTGGTAAAGATATTTAGCAAGACTGGGCCTCAAACTGAGCCCTTGGAAACACAGCTTGTGACCAGACACCAGCTGGATTTAACTCCATTCACCATAACATTCCTTGGATGTGTGGGGTAGCAGGAATCCTACGCAGAACACAAACTAAATGTTTGTGACATCAAGGGACTGCACTGGATTATCCAGGAGGTGTATTCCTGTCATTGATCCTTAATGTACAGTGAAGACTTTTAGGTATTTTTCTCTCTGACAGATGTATTCACAAAGATTATTGGCTGTATTCTGTAATTTTGTTTTCTATTATCAAATGAAAGAAATTGTATGAACTTCTTTTACCTAAGGCATGTACAGATGATGATATTTTTATGTGCTTTCTTGTCCTATTTTGGTTTTTCAAGAGCTGTGAATCTTGACGGGTAAACTTCGGTTAGCACAATGCCTGTAGTAGCTCTATCCAGGTCTCTATGATGTCAGTCCCTGATAAGGTTGCATTTTTCACATATTTACCTAGTTTTGACCCAACTTGGCCAGCCAAGTCTTGTAGGAGAACTTCTGGACATTCAACACATGAAAAAATATGTAATATTCTAGAGCAAGTTTGTTCAGTGGTACTCTTCGGGACATATTAAGCAAAACTGCAATTGTATAAACAGGATAAAGCACATTTTGATGAAAAACTGGAAATTGTATTGCCAGTAGTTTTTCTTCTCAATGGAGTATGCGATTAATGTTAAAAAAGATTTTGACGTTTTCCAGTGTAAAGTTTGATAATTGAAACAGGCATAATTGAGATAGGGAGTGATCTCATTTAATCTTTTATATACAGTGTATTTATTCATTGTGGTGATATCCAGTTTTATTTTTTAAAGGAGCAATGGAAATTTTGGGGCCTTTGCCCTTAAGAGAATGCAAGAGCACTAAGGCCGTTTATAGCTAATCCTCTTAGGTTTAGTTGCTGAATACCTGGCTTAGACTGACTAATTCTGTAAGGATGCAGCAAAGAAGCTGTCATAAAGAAACTACCCTTGGTTTTGCTGAGCTCTTACTCCTGGAAGTTATTTGGCGCCTTATAAATATTAACTAAATTGTTATAATAAAACTGATTTGTTATTTATAGCATGTCTTTATTTTTTGTCATGAATAATTTAGTATCTTTTAACATGAATGTAATTGCTAGGCTTTTGCAAATATAATTTATATTGAGCTCAAAGGATGGGAAGAAACAGCTGTGTTCTAGTGTCTGGATTTCTGTATCATCTCTGCTGCTGCCATATGGTAAAATTTAAATAAATAAACATGATCACAGTATGAAAGGACAGCAAATATTCTATGATAATCCAGTTTTAGAGTCGTTTGTGAAGACACTCATTATTTAGATATGCTTTGGCTCTGCTTGTCTGTATCTTCTTAAATGAACAGCTTCATATCACAGAAGGGAAAACAGATTTTGAAGGAACAACATCTCTCTACACCTACCTATCACTAATTTGCTAAATCAAACAGATTTTTTTTCCTTTTCAATGGTCAGCTTAATTGAAATTTTATTTTGTATCTGCCATACTTACCTACTTTATTTATAGCATACATAACTGCTATATTGTCATTTAGCAGGCTATACAGAATCTGCTTCTTCAAGACTAGTTATGCTAATCAGCTTTTTCTCGGAGCATCTCATGATAGTTGCCTTGACTGAGGTGAGATCACTGAACAATTTCTTTGCTTCTATGGACCTCTTTGTCATTGAAGACAGTATCCATAGCTTGAAAGTTGTTGCACAGTGTGGGTATGTTCATTGTTTTGAAAACAGGAAAATCAGAATTACAAGAAAAAATTTATTTTACAATAATTATAATTATTTTTTCACATATGTAACCTAAATTCTACAGAATATCTGTACCAAAATAGAGTTTTAGCAGTAATGTAACTTTGCTAGAGTGAGCCTCTATTCCAGTAAGATGAATGATCGCTATATGTGGTTTGAACTTGGCAATTTACTGCTTTCAGGTGATAAATAACTGTCTGATTTGAATTGGATTTCAACACAAAACATTTATAGAGAAGCTACCCTTTCTTTTTTCCAAAGAATTTATTATAATGAACTTCAAATTCTATATGAAAGAACAAATCTTAACAAATTTATTTTTAAAGAAAGGAATATGAAAATGACCTATTTCTAGGACTTTGATAATAAATCATTGAATTCAAATGCATAAAAATTTTCAGAGAATTCTCATTTTGTTCATGTATTATGTGGTCTAAATACAGGGAATTAAATATTATATTCTTTTTATCTGTGAATTTCTCCAAAACCTTGCCTTCCAGGTAAAACTGAGCACAGCTGCTTCTGATACATTTGTAATATATAACTCTCTTCATTTAGCACTTGAAGATTTTCACCTTCTTTGTTACTAATTGTTACTTTGTTACTAAAAGAAGTAGTAACTAAAAAGTTACTACTTTAGTTACTACTTTAGTAGTAACTAAAAGTTAGTACTACTTTTGCCTGAGAAAGGACTTCAAGATTAAGCTATTCCTTTAACACTGATTTAAAATTTTCCAGCTAATCCAAAGGTAAGTAGAACATAAACATGTTCTTTACTCAATACAATAGATTATTTTCCTCAGGCTCATATTATTTTTAAAGACCATATTCTCTGAGTGACTTAAAAAAATATAGTCACTACATTATTGCTGAAGTGTTTAATACAAATAGTTGATAACAGAACATTTCAAAATGGGTAATTTGAATTCAGACTATAATTAAAGGATTAAATCCATTCTCTTCATTCAGAGCCACTAAATTGTGATGACTTGCAGAAATCTTGTTTTGGATTTGTTCAGCCTTACATTTTCTTTTTCTATGTCTGATGTAAATATGCATACAACACAAATATATTGAGACAAATTGCCTATGGTTTAACACTCTATTGTATTTACATTATCTTGTTTCAATTATAATCTATAACATTACATTACGAATAACAATTACTTATTGAATGAATGAGAAGAATTAATATCTATCGAATAGTGTCTGATCAATAAAAAAGCAAATTCATAGTAATCTGAAGTGTCTTTCCTTTCTTAGAAAATCCATCTCCTTTTCCTTCCTTCAGAAACCCAACATAAAAAGCAGTTCAGTTCCCTGATCAGAGACCACAGTAGCTGTAGTACAAAAGGAGCACTTTGGAAAAGTGTGAAAGCTAATCCTGCTATCTCTGTCATTATATGAACCAACCCTCCTTTCAATTTTGAATTAATGTTTTGCACACATCATACAGAAGTTACCTATTATTCTGTTTCCTTTTTTGAGTCTTGGTGACACAGACTATCTTTAGATCTTTGACACAGAGAACCTGACTGTGATATAACATCAACCTGAGGATGGCTAATTCACAACAGTATTACTCCACTGCAGACCCTGCAGATGGAGAGCACTTAGAACATCATGTCAATTACCCACCTACTGCTGTCATGCTACTAAAGATGTCTTGAAGGGGGAGGTCCTTGCTAGACACAGATATTTCACATCAATATTGAATGTATATTGCAAGTTTAAACTGCAGCTGTCTTCTGCTCAAAGTGGATGACTGAATTCCATAAATAAATGCATTTCATGCTGCACATGTATTCCTAAAAGAGCACCAACTAAGAGCTCACTTTTATTATTGAGGTGTTTTATTCTTAATACAAAATATGCATTATGAATGACATTGTCTCTGTAAAGACATGGAAGAGTGCTTGTTGACTAGTTTTAAGCATATAACCTATTTGCATTGAATTGTCTTTCTGGAGGATGCTTCATTTCCCCATTAGTGATAGAGCATTTACTTTCCTAACTTTGTTTCTCTGAAGCAGATGAGAGTATGCAGTATGCTAAATCTCTACAGTGTCATTCAATTCAGTAAATGTGGGTGATGTCCAAAAATCCTACATTATTTTTCAGACAATATAATGTTGAGAATCATTTTACTATCTCCCACACATGGGAGAAATCATACCAGGTATGAAATTGTATCTAATTGCCATGCAAAAGAATTGAATTTACCCCAAAAATTCAACAGGTGACAAGTAACTTTCCTAAAAGTTACATTATTTAATGAAAGTAGACTCTCAAAAGCAACAATTTTGTCCAAGTTCACTGCATCAGTTTAAAGGATTTCTGAGCACCTTACCTATTCATTCTCTCCACATCACAATTTAAATACATGGTTGTTGATGATCATTATTCTGCCGTTCTGTTTCCCTCATCTTCAGTACGCTGAGTTCTTTGGATGGTAACTTGATTTATTTCCTTTCCCACAACGAAATGCCAGATCATTACTGGTCAGAAAGTATAAAGGTATTTATACATTTTTGGGCAAGAATGCCTTCTTCATAAAAGTGTTGTGTTTTCTTAATACTTCTAATGTTTGGGTTTTTTCTATATACAGCAGATACATTCAATTAAAAAACTCTATGGTGTTACTTCTGGGTTACAGCAAAACAAGAAAGAGCTAAGTAAGCTCTTCTGATCATAATTTTTACATCTATTACATATTTGCTGCTTTGAATGTGCATGTTTGCTAAACTATCCAGGAAACCACAAAAGATGTCAAAGAAAACTAGGCACAAGTCTACCAATGAGATAAGCAAGTGTAGAAATCTAGCAGGACATAATATCTGAACTGTGAGAAGCCTCTCTTCCTACATTTTTACTAAAGGCTTAGGAATTTAGTCAAGAACTTGAAGACCAACCTATGGATTCTTAACTTGTACGTTATTTGTTTTTGAGCATATGGACCCAAAAGCTTCAAATCCATCAAATATCTATATGCATCTAAGTATATTTGAGAAAAACCAGATATCCCAGCAAAATATTGCTTTTCATGTGGAATGCATTTATAAGAGTATGGAAAAATTGTCAGACTTCAACTGTGCTGATCCCACCTATGGACATTTAGCCCACTTTGGTCATATTATCTGACATATTGCTCTGACTCTCTTTCCTTATAGTCCTGGGGATAGCTCTTGTTCTTATCTAAAAGTCAAACTCTATATGTACAGTTTATTCAACCTGACTGCACATGAAAATGGTTCAATGCTAGAAAAGGCAAGGGGCACATGTCCTAGTGGGAAAGCATCCTTAGAAATAATCATTTCCTAAACACAGCAAAGAGTGTATGCATTCATTCCAGGAATGATGTATTTTGTGGTTTGGAGTTTTTTGGGTTTTTTGTTTTGGTTTGGGGTTTTTTTTTTGTGTTTGTTTGTTTGGGTTTTGGTTTGGTTTTTTTATTTTTTGGTTGGTTTTTTTTTTGTTTTTGTTTTTGTTTGTGGTGGTTTGTTGTTTGTTTTGTTTTGTTTTTTTTTTTCTTTTAACAGTCTGGCTTTTTTGTTATTCAGAATAAAATGTCAGAATGCACTTTGTCAATGTCTTCAATTTTCAATTTGGTAAACATTGCTTTTCCTTATACAATCATCTTCCACTACACACTCATCTTTCTTGCATGGCTTGAAATGAATGTGGTTGTTTACTTTACAAATATATAGCACAGACAACATCTAGACAATTCTTGGAATAGCTTTCATTTAATCTGCTATTATTTCAAAAACAGTCAGTGTAGCTTCATACTTGTGTTTTTTGCTCATGTTACATGAAAATCAATATAAGACTGTATTGACATAACTGCATTTAGACAAGTGCAGTTACAGTTCTAGCTTTGTTAGCAGTACAGTAGCAGTCTCTATGTCTGTGTCACGTTTCTACTACAGACAGCTCAACATGTTGTATAATGCACTGGCCACATCAGCATGGATCTGTGGCCACACAGCATCCATGTGCACAAATTACCCTTTCTTCTCACCTTTCATGGTGTTCTGAGAGAAACAAGCCTCATGCATACCCTAAGATGGCTTCATCACAGTTTTTATTATATGAAAGCTGTATGTGTCATTTTGAGCAGATGTGTTATTTAGTGTATCTGAAAGGTCTGAATAATTTCAATTTGGGACCCTAAAAATTACCAGACTAAGAAACAGCAGCTAAACTGTTTCATTTTGAAGGGCTGATATCATCACCAAAACCTGCATTTCTTTTTCCTGCAGTGTCACTTCTTCAGCTCTAAGCAAGACAACTTAAAAATCCTCAACCACATTCACAGTCAGATAAATTTTTGTGTTACCTCAGTCAGAGCAGAGAGGTAGAAATGCACAGATACATCCTAGCAACGTAGTAAAAAAGCTATGAGCCTTCATTTTGCTTACTAATGGCTTCATAAGCATAATTCAGAAGTGGGAGAAGAAATCTGAATTTTGCATTATCCTTCAAGATAGTTGAGCAGCTGAATATTAAGCCATATGACTGGAAGACCTGCTGTACCACTTGAAACTACATAGTTAAGTAAACATTGCAATGGTTGTACAACTTAAGCTTATTAAGCCATAGATGAATGTATTTCTTTCTCTGAATATTTTACTCAAGTTTGAGATTTTTTAAAATCTGTATTAAAATGATGATTGACAGAACAAGGTGACTTATTTCAGGTACAGTAGATGGGGTGTTTTATCTTAATTTTAATGCATCCTTAGATATTAAAATAGCAAAATGTACTATTTTAAAAACAGGAAGTGATTTGACAGCTCTCTCTGCTTCTGCTCCCCACCATCACTGTATAAGTAGGTCTTTAGTATCAGCATTGCCTTTGCATCACTTACAGGCTAGTCTTTGGAATTCAAATTTCTGTTTTCCCTGAATCTCTTTACTTTAATAATAGACACAGAATTTGATCTCCAGAAATAGTTGGGGATTTTTTAATATCCGTCACCGAATAGTCTGTTCCCTGGGGCAAACCTTTACCACTATGGGGTTATGCATGCAATGTAACATGCCAAGGACTCAGGAATAAAGATTGATATATATGAAGGAGCTATATGATGACTTGTGCTCTCTAGAGGGAGGTCTCAAGCCAAGTACATTTGCAGCCTGTCAATGCTTGTTGGCAGATAGAGATACCCAGGCACACTGAGGTCTCAGGAACACGGATTTTTGAGTGATTACTCACTGCTGCTACTTTTGTAACTATCCAGATAATTTTCCAGCTGCCTTTTCAAATGCAGGTCTTTTTTCTATTTCAGAGCAAAAGCAACCCTCTGCGTCCCAAGAGTGAGGCAAAGCAGATGTTATTTTTTATACCGAGATTATATGTTTAATTCCCACTTGAGTGTGTTTTATCACATCATGACTGTGAGAACTTAAAAAGGCAAGAAAGGACACTAGGGCTCATTATTTCCATTGTTTTCTGTGCTGCCTGTTACTTACATTGAGCAAGCCTAACGTAAAGTATGACTATTGCTCCTAATGAAAGATTTATTCTTCTGAGATTTTGCATTCTACTGTTGAACTACATCTGCCATGTGTAAAAATTATAAATATCAGGAAACTGGGAGCACTTATTTTATTAGGATTTCCATTTTGGTTCATATCTCTTGCTCTG
>JANIJG010005149.1:0-12744 GCA_024611175.1 Megaceryle torquata | reverse complement strand
AGTAAGGCCTTTGACACCGTTTCCTACAGCATATTCCTGGGGAAACTAGCTGCTCATGGCTTGGATGGACGTACTCTTTGCTGGGTGAAAAACTGTCTTGATGGATGTGTCCAAAGAGTGGTAGTGAATGGAGTTAAGTCCAGTTGGTGGCCAGTCACAAGTGGTGTTTCCCAGGGCTCAGTATGGGGGCCACTTCTGTTTAATATCTTTATCATTGATCTGGATGAGGGGATCAAGTACACCCTTGGTAAGTTTGCTGACGATATGAAGCTGGATGGGAGCATAGATATACTTGAGGGTAGGAAGGCTCTTCAGAGGGACCTGGACAGGCTAGATTGATAGGCCGAGGCCAATGGTTTGAGCTTCAACAAGTCTAAGTGCTGTGTCCTGCACTTTGGTCACAACAATCACATGCAACACTACAGGCTTGGGAAAGAGTGGCTGGAAAGCTTTCTGGTGAAAAAGGACCTAGGGATGTTGTTTGACAACCAGCTGAGTATGAACCAGTAGTGTGCCCAGGTGGCCAAAAAGGCTAACAGCATCCTGGCTTGTATCAGAAATAGTGGGTCCAGCAGGACTAGGGAAGTGATTATGCTCCTGCACTTTTAACTGGTGATGCTTCACCTTGAGTACTGTGTTCATTTTTGGGCCCCTCACTATAGGACAGACATTATGGTGCTGGAGTGTGTCCAGAGAAGAGTAATGAAGCTGGTGAAGGGTCTAGAGGAACATCTGAGGGAACTGGGGTTGTTTAGTCTGGAGAAAAAGAGGCTCAGGGGAGACTTCCTTGCTCTCTATAACTACTTTCAGGTAGTTTTCAGGAGGTTGTAGCGAGGTGGGGGTCAGTCTATTCTCCCAGGTAACAAGTAATAAGACAAGAGGAAATGGCCTCAAGTTGTGTCAGGGGAGGTTTAGGTTGGACATTAGGAAAAACTTCTTCAGTGAAAGGGTTGTTAAGCAGTGGAACAGGTTGCCCAGGGAGGTGGTGGAGTCACCATCCTTGGAGATATTTAGAAGACATGTACATGAGGTGCTTAGGGAAAGGGTTTAGTGATGGGATTGGCAGTGTTAGGTTGGACTTGATGATCTTAAAGGTCTTTTCCAACCACAATGATGCCATCTCCCAAAGACTAGTTTTTACCGGATCTGTTGAATACTCACACAATTCAGTTGTTCAAATCCTATTTAGAATTTTATTTCCCTTGCAGGTCTAGGCTTGCAGTTATGAAGTATTGATGGGCTTCTGACAGGGTTGTCATTTGGAAAAGGTTTATTGTTTTGATCAGTATTTTTAACATGCTTAGTATGGTGTTTGGATTCAGTTATTTTGCTCATACTGTATTTTATTGTACTTCATATTCCATGTCATTTTTGGACTGACGTGAGTCATGACACCCTAGAGCTTGTCCATCATTTGTAGTTTTCCAGTTTCCTAGTGAAATGGAGGTGTTTCTCATCATTGGAATATTACTTGTCATCTACTTAAAACACTAAGTCATGTTTTTCAGTTCAATTAATTTTTCTCCTATAGATTTTAATTTTTTTTTTATCATGCATGTGTATAAAACAGTCTTTCTCTGTTTTTTTTTTCATAGTTTTCTTTTATTTTCCCTCCTGTTTTTTTGGTTGCCTTTACTTGGTATCTTCCCTTACCTACAGATTGGAAAGCATGTTCCCTAAGCTAATGTTTGATTGTCCTTATTTTAATATGGTTTTGGTTTCATATAGAAAGATAGCTTTTCTCTTTGTCTCATCAAGCCTCACTTAAAATTTTTCTCTTTCTGGGAAAAACTTCTATCAGGAAACTATGCATCTGAATAATACATGGTACTACACATGATGGGACAGACTTCTTCAAGATCCTTGGGATCAATGCACATATTTAATAAGGAATATCACTTTACACTCACTGTCAGAATTCAGTATTTAAAAATAATTTAATCACCACCACCTCCCCAAGTTAAAGTTAAGTTTAGTCTCAGCTTTGTTTACTGGGTATTTAAGATGTTATGGACTCCACAAATAGAAAATCCACAAGGACATATTGGAGGGACATGTTAACAAGATGTTGAATTGATAAACCACTACATCTAAGAATCTTGTGCCTGAATAAGAAAATAGGAGCTTTAATCCTTTGTGTTTTTTGCCTTGCCACAGATGTGTGCATCCCAGGGGAGGTGTGATTCAGAGTGTGTCTTCCTGGAAGCATGGCCCAGGCTCACAGTACATTGACACTCAGCAAACACAATCATGGACAACTGTGACTCCCCAGCAGAATTGGTCTTCGCCCCCAGAAGTAGTAGACCTCACTTTGGATGAGGATACCAGACGCAAATATCTGCTGTAACGCAGTGTCACTGTGTTTCTGTCCCCCCCCTTCTTCTCTTTATGGCACAGAAGTTCATTGTTAAAGCTTCATCTTCAGAAGCCCTGTTCCTGGCATTCTGAAATTCTAACTCATAAAGTTTTTCATTTCCATAAGAATGTAATATAATTTCAATATCAGTTAAAATTGTTTTGTGTCCTTGAAGGAGGATTCCTCACAGAATTAAAAGCCAATAGATCAAAATTTAAAATACATCTACTGTTACTAACGTGTGTTTGTTAATCTGAAGAAATAACTGTGTAAAAACTTATGCCCTCCCACACTTTCCCACCTCCAACTTCAGAACGTTTGTAATTTATCAGTATATTGAGTTTGTTAGTAGAAGTGTTTTGCTGTGTGAGCATCAGTGATTTTGAGAAATGCTGTGTCCTCACTGATTTCAGTTGAACTGGGGGTATTCAGCACTTCTGAAAATTGAGCCAAGAGTATTTATACCCAAGCTGATTTGGTTATGTTACCAGCAGGAGAGACTGCCTTTCATACAAACAGACCATAGCATATGCACCGAACAGCTTTTCATTAAAGGTTTTATTTTCAATATAATTTATAGTTTGCATTCTTTTCAATGCTGAGTCTTCTGTCTATTTGACTACTGTTTCACTGATCATTTCCCACAGTTTGTTACGGTTTAAAATAGTAGTAGTGGTGAGTTAGTAGCAGCTGATTATTGCAAAATCACAAGAAAAAGAAAAGTAGTAAAAAGGCCCATCATCTCTCTCCTTCTTAAATATAGTTGAATTTTTTTACCTATATCCAAGTCTTGCCTGGAGTAGGACAAGGAAAGAAACAAAACATTTTGCTTGTAGTCCTCATTTCTACTGTTGCTTATTTGTGTCACTGACCATCCCCAAAAAAACCCAAATACCTTGCAAAGCCCCAGTTTGGCAAAGCATTTCAGCAGCTCCGTAGCATTCAACTCAGTTTGCTGAAACTAGTGGGGCCATTCAAGTACTTAAAACTGTCCTAAAAGATGTTACAGCATCAGAGCTTAAGGTTGTGATTTTTTTTATTTTATTTTTTTTTTAAGTAGATCTGCCCTATTTTCCCAGCTTTAGGACATGTCTCATCCTATTTTTTTTAATTGTTTTTAAGGTATGATCCAGGAAACATTTTATACCAGAATATTTACCAAAATCAGTGGAACTGCTTACTTAGTGGGCTGTAGTTTCTGTAATGTATATGGAAATTCCTGCCCCTCATCTGTCATTTTGAGCCTTTCTCAAGGCAAAAACCAAAGATTAGACCTTAACAAGATGATGTTCACTTTAAGTGTCTATTGTGCAATTAAAATGTTCCTTTTTATTCAAAATGTTTCTAGCAGGAATTTTCCCACAGCTCTATCAACAGCTTTTTTGCCATTTAAGGCTGAACAGGGGGCAGTCAGGCCATGGGAAGTTCTGTTTTCTTCTTGTTGACTGGTTTCTGAATTAGACTTCGAATAATTTTATCTGTGGGGGAAAAAATCACCTATGTTGTCAATAAATTAAAGGAAAAAAACCAAAACAACAGTGGTGGTACAGTTAGTAACAAACAACATTTTCTTTAATAAGCAGAACAGTTATGACTATGACTGCACTTTAAAGAACGATTAGGTAAGGGATTGATATTCCAATTTCAAGCTTTCTAAAACATTGAATATAAGTGTATTGCATGGCCAGGAAAATGTGTGTGGTACTTTTAGTGACTGATTTCTTTCTCGGAGGGAGGGAAAGGTGGGCATCTGGATGGAGCTTCTTTGCATTGCAGTAAGGAAAAGCCATGTTGGGGCATTATATCAGTAGTGGCTGTCAGTCTTCTCATATTTTAATCATGCAACTCAGCCAAAGGTAACTTTAGAACAGTGATTTAGTGTGGCTGCTTTTTCCTGATTCACAAAGTCTTAAAGATCAATTTTGAAGAAAGCTGCAGGGACCCAATTGTAGTCTTTCCATGAAAAATGCAAACTCCTCTTTTTTCAGTTTGTATGTGATATGACTTCCATGTATATATAAATGACTGTGTCCTAACCAAGCTTCCTTCAATTGTGCATTGTTTGTTTAAAAAATTAATGTATTGTAGCCTGATGCAGGTTTTCTTTTATTTAAAACACTACATATTTTCTCTTATTCTTAACAAATTTGTTTTGTTTTGTGTTGGTTGGATGATTTATTTTTATAAAGAGAGCAAAAGGTGCCTGGATGGTTTTGCTCTTGTCAGCAGGAAAGAGAAACTTTAGCCATTGTATGGCTAGGAACCAATGCACTTGGGGCCTGATCCAGAACCCATTGGAGTTGATGCGGGGCTTTCCATCAACTTCAGTGTGCATTGGCTCAAGCCCTTCATGGTTTAGCAGTTCCTGAATTCCTGTAGTGTGAACTTGGAATCTTCTGTAGTGAAGACAAATCATTGATTAAAATATAAGTGTTTAAAACATGCAACTCTAGTTAAAAAACTTGATTCTTCTTGACACTCATTATTTAGTTCTCATTTTCCACCTAGTATTTAATGGTCTTTGGAGAAAAAAATAATAATAAAACAGAGTGATATATATATTTTTGGTGCGAGATGAGATCTTTTGTTTTTTTAAACAAGTCTGTAGCATAAAGTTTAAACTATTTTAAGACAAAATAAAATAGAGTGTATTATTTAAACAATATCAGCTTGTTTGGGATTTTTTTTCATTCAGTATGCTGCTGTTTGTCACATTTCCAAAATAAAACCTTAAGCTCTGGGAATGGGTTACAGTTGCCTGAATTCAGCACTGTTCCCTGCTGGAATGTGTTAAATTTTGAATGTCCAGAATATAAATGTGATTTCCTGATGGCAAAAGCTTGCTTTTATCTCCCAGACCAGGGCAGGACCATCGCTTCTCCCTCTAGCAGTGGTGAGGGATGTCAGGGGTTGTGCAGGTAGCAGTAACAAGCAGACGCTGCCCTTCTAGGGATGGGGTTTCTGCACAGCCTCTATCTCCCTGCACATCACAGTCCTTTAGGTGTCTGAGCGACCTTCATACTGATCTTTCTCTGACTACATCCCCTTGGCCCATCCTCATAGCTACCTTCTGCTGGTCAGTAAGATATCGCTGTTATACGCTGATTTTCTCACACAGACAGATAGTGCTGACAAGCTCAGATCTGCCATGTGTAGATGAACTATGAAGCTCTGGGCAGGTCCTTGCAGACCACAAGAGGTGTTGTCAAGCTGAACATCATTTGGAAAACCACTAAGTTATACCAGGGAATTTACAGTCACAAGTGAAGAGAAGGATGGTAAGTATAACTGCACTGTGCTAAACTTAGGGTCCCATTGCCTGGCAGTCTTCTCATAGCCAATATGGAAATAATAATAAAATCCATTATGTTTCCAGCTAATTAGGGGAGTTTGCTTTAGTTATGATATTTTTATCAGGTGAAGGCTCTCAGTGGTGCAAATAAGGGGAGCAATTTATGTGTTTTTAAATGTCAAGATGGATAATGAGAGTGAAATGAGTTGGCTTTTCAGCCCCACTGAGTTCTTGGTTTTTGCTTGAAAATGCAAATTCTGGGTCTGGTGGTGGTTGTGGAGGTGGATGCCAGACTTGGATTTTATTTCATGTGCATCATCAGCTGAGGGAGAACAGCACTGTGGAGTTTGGTGCGGATGTGGGAAGATGAGAGCTGATGTGTCTCGAATCTTTTTTTTTTCCTCCATCACCAAGAGATACCCAGAGTCTTTAGACTTCAGGATACACTGAATGGAAAGCTTAAATTTTCTCCTGTTGCACTCAGCACATCCCTAATGGCTTGGGCTGTTTTGCTTTTATGTAGGAGTTGCTTGGTTTCGTGGGAATTGTAATTTCTGTGGCAATATGAGAACTGACAAAAACTACCCAAACAAGTTAGATTTTGCATTGCTTTCCCTAGTTAATTTGTTGCAATACAGATAAATTTTGTGACTGAAAATTTAGTTTGTCTGCCTTAAAATGGGAACTGAAAATGTTTTACTAAGTGAATTAGTTCCACAGTTCCCTGGAGGACCTGTAAATGCTGTCCTTTGAGTGCATCACCTCCATTTGCTGAAATGCTACTTGTTTTTCCCTTTCCTTTTTAGGGTCATCATCTGTGAATGTCAGCTGCTGTGGCTTTCTCTCCAGAGCATCACAGGGATGCAGTTTCCTTTATGTCTGTCTGCAAAGGAAAAAAGCAGCACACCTGCAAAATGAAAACTTGAAACAGACAAACTCTGCATTTACTTTCATCTTTGGTGCAAATAAGGTGAACATCCTCCTTTTATTGAAACTAAATAGCAACTGAGGATCCAACCCCTCAGGTCTATAGCTTGATACCAGGGAATTTATGAAAATATAAATGCATTCCTGAGAGTCCTTACAACTACTGATTCATAAATGCCCCTTGCAAGATTTCTCTTGGAGCCGATTAGTTATCTGGATTTGCAATACAGTTTAAAATTAGAATTGAGTTCCAGCTACTGGGAAGGAAGACAGTATATATCAGGGCAAAGCTGGACAGAGGAAAACTGTCTGAAAGTTTAATTTCAAATAATTTTCTACATTTATTAGCTGCATCAGCTGCTTTGGGTGAATCCAGGGCAATCACATAAGAGCTGAAAAAAAAATCAAGAGTCTCCTGTTAAGTTCATTTTTCGTTGCTGTAGGTGATGCAAATTGAATGCAAAATTCCTAGAGTCTGATTGGTGCCTGTTCCAGGGGAGTTCCTATGTGCACCTCTTGTACAGCTGAGGATCACATTTGCTTTGTCCATAGCTTCATAGCATTGACAGTTTTTGTCTGGCCCATGGTCAAGGACACCCAAATCTTTCCCATTTCCTTTCTGCCAGGTCCTTGTGTGTCTACCTTAAACTTGACATTACTGAACTCCAATGTCATGTTCATTACTCCAGCTCATCTGACCTCATCCATGTATTCCAGTATTGGCAGTGCTGCTGCACAGTGCTGTGTGATCAACAGGTTTTAGTAGTAATCTCCAACTCTACATGCCAAAGTCACTCATAAAAATGGTGACTTTCCATTGCTTTTTTGGAATTGCATCTTTTTCTGATGTTACCACCAGCAGATTTACTTATCTGCATCCTAAAATAATCTTGATCCTCCCCCCCCCCCCATTGTTACAACTGTTGCTCTCTGGATGCCCCAGTGTTTTGCAGCATGGACCTCCATTGGAGGCTGCCATTTTAAAACAGGGTGCATTCAAATCCCCCCTTTTTAAAGATACTAATGGGAAATGTGTCACTTGTGTTATGTGTTCTCATTCAAAACTCATCTTACCTTGCACAGGGTATGACAAAGATTCATGAAAGGGTAATTTTCTTGCTTTTCCACATAATTGCACTTCCCATTCAGGTTAATTTATTCACACCCTCCCTGGACTGTGTGTGATAAAACCACTGAATAAAAATACCCCTTGCAGGAGCTCTGCCAGTTACAAATCACTGGCCAAGCATCTATTTTCTGACATCTCACTAACACCTCCCTTCTGCTAATGTTTTACAGCTCTAATGGGATCCATGGCCTGCACAAAAAGCCAGGGCGAAGCTCTCTGTGACGTGACAATGCCCTGGAAACCACCTTCTTGGTTGGGCTTCATCCCCAAGAGGAGGATACCCCATCCTTGTCTTGCAGCAAGAGGGAGGGGCACCCTAAGAAACCCATTTTGCACTTAAATAAAGCAGTGCCATGGGTTAATGAATAGATTTGGGCAAAGCGATGGTTCTAAGCATTCAGGGTTGGCTCTTGAAGATGAGGGACTACACTTGCTCAGCTTCCCATTTTCATTGCACAGGAGTGGGGAATAATGGAGGCATCCTCACAATGTGAAGTACCAATGAGAATGGGACTCATAGGAGTGGGACAGGTGGTAGATGACTCCGTAACTGCTCCTCCAGCTTTGCCTCTTGCTTCTGGAGGAGATCCCCAACCATCAGGCAGAAGGGTCATCTCCAGCATGGTGGAATGATGTGGCCAAAACCCTGGCTTGTAAACACATCCCTGGTGGGGATGGTCTCTGATTTCCTCTGGCTATGAGATGCATCCCAAAGAGAAAAAAAGCACAAGTTTGGGTATTTTGTACAATCATTTTTGCTTCTGATGTCTGTTTATGCTTGTTGATTCTTTTCTTGGATTGTTAGTGTCATGTTTCCAATCTCATTCTGAAGATTCTCAGTCTGGGCAGCTAGTGATGGGAGCTCACTCTCAGTCTGTGAAAGGACCAGAGCTCTTTAGAGAACTGTTTTCAGTTCCAGACAGGTACAAGAGATTATCTGGACAAAATCCTGGCAAACAATAAGGGAGTACCAGCTTGTAGAAACCCCCCCATTTCTGTGCTTTGCCCAACTGACCTCTCAAATACCTCTCATTAAAAGAAGTCCCTGAAATGATGAAAAATCCAGTCACTGGGAGTTGCTATCTGTCCACAAACCATGTCTGGCCTGGGAAAAGACTGACACAGGAGCCTGGAGCATGTAGGGGAAGTAGTGTATATATGGTACAACCTTCCACGGGTCCTCAGGGACAGGAGGAGGTATGCTCCAACAACCCCAGGATGTACTAAATAACCAGAGACTCAACCCATCCCTTAACCCCTAACACAATCTTGTGGCTTTTTGGTGTCTGTTGGTTCCAGCGGAGGTGTGAAACTGCTCAAATGATCGCTCAAATGATTACTTAGACTGGAGGAGTAAGCAGATGCCTTCCCTTGAATAATTGAAGACTGTGTTTACCTGTGCTGATGCACACCATGGGTGTTGTAGATGTATTCTTGATGATGAGTATCAGACAGCCTCAAAACAACCTTTGGACTTCTCTTGTGCAACCCAGCCCATGCCACCGCCTCAGACCCTGACATATGATGCCTGGGACATGATTAAGGGACTGGAAAGCAGCATGCTATCCCTCTGCTGCTGCAGGGAAATATAAAACTAGTCTCAATAACATTCTTCATTCAATTGGGGTTTATTTTTTCCATCTTATTTTTCCTCAGTCAAGGTGGATTCCCCCATGGGTTCCCCCTAGGTTTGAAGAGCACTGTCCCCTGCAGAGGTGGAGAGATGGGTGTAGGTGGCCTTTGGGGTAACCCAGGGCAGACTCAAGCCATTAGAAGTTGACAGTGGGAAGGTGAAGAGCAGGCTGGAGGTTTAAGACACCCAGAGTGGAAGACAAAACACAGTGAGTAAATCCTAATGAAAACAGGGATAACTTCAAAAGGCAGCTCACAGTGTGTCTCAGACAAGACTTGGTAAATTGAAAATGCTGTTTAGTTCATCTCCTCCATTGTAAAAAGAGGATGAGCTCCTGGTGCGCACCTGACCATCCTCCACACCTCCCGAGAGTGTTTGAGGACCTTTTCTGTGGCTGGGATGCTGCTAGAACAGAGACTCAGGCCATTAAAAACCTCATCCCACTTGGAGCTGTGGAACCCCTGGCTCCTTGCACAATCTCTCCTTCCTCCAGCTGCTTGTTAAGAGGAAGAATTAGGACAATTTTTAAACAGTAACACCTGGATATGGCACAAGGCTTTCCAGGAGGCTCTGAGATCCCTACCAGACAAAAAAGTGTTGTTATACTAGATTATACCCCAGTAAGTGGCAGCACTGCATGCTATGGGCCATAAGTTTTCAGAGGGGTGATGCTGAACTCCCCCATTCTTTGATGGCCAATGTGAGGTCTTGCCCTGGACCATCACTCACAGCTTATGCAAAGGTGTAGAAAAACTCTAAAATGCTCAGAAAAGCTTTCAAAAATGCTTCAAAATTAGGAAGGAATCACCTTAATTCCTGGTGCTCCAGACTCAGCCCAAACTGCTTCCAGCCCCACAGAAAGGCTGGGTCAGGTCCTGTGGGTGGAGGTGAAAGCTCTCAGCAACACCCACTCTGCAAAGGAGGTAATATTCATGATATTTAATGCAAATTGGCCACCAACATTTTAGCTCTGAAAGCCTGGGCTGGAAGCAGCCCGTGACTTCTCACGGGCACTAGCTGGCACCAAAGCTGGAGAATACAGGGTCTGGGCTGCCATCACAATCCACCCCCCAGAATGGGGGGGAGTGCTTCCCAAAAAACCTTTTTTTTTTTTTTTCCTGACCATGATGGACTCTATTGCCTTGGCTGGACCCTGTCTGTGCAGCCAACATGCATCCCACAGCAGGGAAACAGTCCCCAGAAAGAACAAAAGACACTGAATCATCCAAATGTAACACTGAAATTAAATTACCCAGCTATGATTTTGAGGTAATTAACCATCAATGAGTTTGATGGAAGGACTTGAGACTTGGAGGAAGAGAAAAAAACTGCCCCCTGCTTTCTGCCTGAGAAAATCCTGGGCCATGTATCTGAAATCTGAAAGATTTTTTCCTCCCTTTTCACCCTTTCTCTATCCATTCTTCATTTTGCCTTTGTTTTTGGTTTTTTTTTTTTCTGTCACTTTTCCCTGAAGGTTCCTCTTTTCAGTGTTGGTCTCCCACGCTTACAAGGCTTTTTTTCTCCCCCACTCTAGACTTTCGCCCCTCAAAAACCCAACCGCTTTCTTCTTCATGGGTTTTGTAAGACCTACCACGATTGTCCTAGAAGCACCACCACAGACATGGTTGTGCTGTGTTTATATCACCATTGACATCAAGATGTGATGCCAAGGAAATCATTATCCAAAGAGTATCTGAAGATCAGAAAATAATATAAGCCTCAGACTATTGTCTAGTAAAGAGATCACACCATCCACATGCTTCAACCCTACCAGGAGTGAGGCATCTGATCTTTTCATGCCATCAATCCCATTGTTCTCCATCCTGCCATAAAATGGTTTCTGGGGGTATGAGGTGTCATTGAACAAACCATGGCTTCAAAACTGATGGAAAAAGCCCTTCACTGTGGCTTTTCTACTGTCCTGACAGAGGTCAGCCAAAAACACCCCAAGTTTAAAGGAAATTAGCTTGTCAGTTTTTGAGCTGGTTGATCCCATCCTGACTTCCCAAAGGATTTCACCTAACTTGGTTTTGAAGAGATGAAAAATCCCATATCACATTGAAATTGCTAAGGGCTTTGAGGTGGGTAGAGGGTGAGTGCCAGGTCTGGCAAAGCTGAGAGTTATGGTCACCCTCAGACCTGCCCAAAAATGGTGGCTGATGGGCCATATGTGCTCCAGAACTTAGCTGCTCTATCACATTTATATTTATTGGTTATCCTCTGTGCATGCCTGGATAAGGGGAGAAACTTTCCCCAAGGGACTGAGACATCCCTGGTGCCCCAATGCCTCTTCTGCAGCATCTCCAAAACATCTACTCCATAGGTACACCAGTGGTACGTGTGACATCCACAAGGCTGGAGAACGGTGGGGGTTGATGTGCAGGCTGAGACGGAGGAATGAGGAAGTGGTATGACCTGAACGGTGATTGGAGGAAATGCCACATGAACAGCGGCTGGAAGTCCAGCTGCTGTGAGGCAGATGGAAAAACTTTTTGCGGAAGTACTACCCCTCAAGGGTATAAAAGTCTGTGTGCTCTCAATAAAGCTGATTCTGGTTGCACCTTCAACCTGGGTCCATGCCTTCATATGCTGCAGAGAACATCACATTGAAGAAGAATTTCATGGTGTTAATTCTTAAAGAGAGCTTGGGGCAAAAGTGAGAGGATGCTGCAAAACAGGGGTGCTGGAACCCCCAAAAGTGCATTGAAGGACACTAACAGGCACTGACCATGCGAGCAAGGGCTAATTTTAATGTCAACCTGTGCTTGTGGCATCTGCATGACATGCAAAGCTTCAGTGATGGATTGGGTGTCCTAGGGGGAGGGGTGTATGCAGATGAAAAGCAACAGAAATACCCATGACAACTGCGGCAGTGGGGCTGGATGCCACAGGAACAGCTGCCCAAGGCAACCAGAGGTCAGCCTCTGGACTAGGGCCAGCAGCAGTCTCAGGGGACCATGAAGGGGATGTTGGGGTTATTTGCAGGGTTCATGCATGTTCTGGGAATACCCCAGGACCTGTCCTGCAGCCATCCTGGTGGAGATGGGTGAGTGGAGGCAAGGTGGCAATAGCTCCTTGTTTGATTCATGGGTGAATTTGGCTATATTAGACCCTCCAGGCTTTTTAGTGTTTAAAGATGTAAAGATGTTTTTATATAGTATGATCAAGCAGCTCGCATCTTGGTGATGAAAATTATTTCTCACCACTGGTAGAAATGGGTGGAAAGTGGCAATTTTTCCATGCTGCACCACAAGTGGGTATCACGGTTTAGGGTCAGGGCGTCCCCTTAGACCTAACAGACACTCTCTGTTAAACCCCCCTCCCTCCCCGAAGGGGAAGAGAAAAGGAATAAGGGAGAGAGACTTGTGATTAGAAAAGGAAACTAGAACAGCTTTAATGATAATAAT
>JANIJG010005146.1:33002-63266 GCA_024611175.1 Megaceryle torquata | reverse complement strand
CCCAGAACCTGCACTCCTCAACCCCAGTACAGCCACACAGGTTTTTTTTTTCTATATCAAAGTCCAAGAACAGCCTCAGGACTGCACTGACACACAACATTCTTTGCAAAATCTGTTTTACCAATTGTTTTTTTCTCCTTTATTGTGAATGACAATCCTTCCCTTTTCTGGGAAGCTGCTGCCTTCAATGGAAGACACGTATGTCTTTTTTACTCTATGTAAATACTTAGTACTACCTTAAAATATCTGGGGCAATGTGATACTGGTTAGAAAGAGCTGGTATCTCAGCACTTCAGCAACCTCTCTAAAAAAACTGCCATCCCAAAGTGACAGCTTGCATTTATAAACCAACAAGTGCTGTCAGTGGTGATCTCCACAATAGTGGGAAAGTCATCACACCAGAGGAGAATGGTAGAAGTCCACTTTGCCAATAGACTCAGCAGGAATCCTGGAGTTTACCAAATCTCTTGCTATATTTCCACAAAACAGAGCTGAAAACATATGGAAAACAGAAGTTGTATTAATTACTTCCTTAGCAAGGTATAACCTGACAATTAAAAATCAGTGTGCGTGCAAAATGTTTGTGTATTAGTGAAGTGCTGCTGCAATATTGTTTTATTTCTTAATTGTCTTAGAATATAAGAGAATATTCTAAGACAACCTTGAGTCTTCCTGCTCTGTAATTACTGATGGACACCATCTAAAAACAGGTGCAACTATTAAAAAGAGAAAACTTGTGGATCTAAAGTTTCCACAATAAAACTCTAAATAAATCAAAACTACTTAAATTTTGATTCCAGCACCATCAAAAGTGGAGTGGAAATGATTAAAACCAGTCTTAGTGGCTTCAGCCACCACAGCAAAAGCACACTCATTGCTGATTTGGTGGAGCTGAAAATATCACCCCATTGCTGCACGTGGAAGAACAAAAACATGCTACACAAAATGCAGAGTCCCTTAATTGAGTCACTGCACAGCGACGGTACTAGAAATGTTTATTTGCTGGTCATGTACTCTGAGGAGTAACAGAGATTACAAAATACTAATGATACTAACGTGGCCATCCAAAAAGCAGACATCCCATTATATTTTACAGGATTCGTGCTCACAAAGTTGGAGATATTACTAAGCCTATGGATTATCAGCCACTGCAACGAGTGCTGATGGTTTGTTCACAGCCCAAAACCACCTCACTTGTCCCATAAGAGAGTTGTCAGGTTCCTGTCCATCCATGAGAACAGACATCAGTGTTGACTGACCTCAGACAACTGCCACCCCTCCAGTAATGACACGCGGATGCACCAAATTAGCTTTCCATGTAAGAAACTGCAATCACTGCCACAGGGATTGCACGCAATTCCTGATGTGATGGTCCACAAGATAAACATCTTATTAACATTTTTTAGCTACAGATTACTTTGTAATATATACTGGCTTTGACATCAGTGTAAGATTGCTTCTAACGCAAGCAGGGCACAGCCTAAATCTTACCCAAGAGTAGCCAGACTCTCGGCTCTCCATCACCACCATGTAGACAGGTCAAGGACTTGGGATTTTGGTCAGTTTTTACTAGCTCAAGCTGCAGACACATAGAGAGGCTGGGACAATAAGGTACCAAATCCTGCAGGCAAAAGCCATACTGCTGACATTGATGGCTCCTTTACCTCAAGCCTGCCTTCCCTGCACAGTCACAGTCAACAGCACCCTCACTTCCATGTGTGCTCCAGTTATCAACCAGTAGACACGCCGGAAACACGCCAACAGGAGTTTTACCACCAAAGTTTTGCAGACTTAATGCTATGGAGCCTATACCACAGGTGGGGAAAAGGCAGGCAGACCAGCAAGAGTCCAACTGGGAAATGGCCCATAAGCTGCTCCTTCTTAACACCTGATGTCTGCCACGTAGGACACGTATTTAAAAATGTGGCTATCTGATCTGTGAAGCTACATCAGTGAAGTTCTGCCCAAGCATGGCTGTCAAGATACCTGGTGTTTACTAGAGAATTCCTTGGATTAGAGAATATACAGGTCTACCACCAGTCTTTCCCAGCCCCTCTAAAACAAAGTGGTGGCTGTACATCTCCAAGCCAGGCTGGGAAGTAACACAATAAAGGGTGAACATGTCAGGATGAAACACTTTCCAGAGGACCGAGTAGAATACTTCAGCTTCTCCAGGAAAGGAGCTATACAGAAGGAAACACCTTTGTGCAGTCAACCAAAGCAGTTATATTGAAATTGCTATTCTTAAATACATGAGCATTATAAAGACTAACCTAACATTTAGCATATGTACAGGCTGAGTTGTTACTCTTGAGTTAGCCTTCGTGTTCTGAGCAGAGCAGTTCCTTCAAAATAGTGAAATGCAAACATCCTCCCTCTCTCTCGGGCACATTTCACAGCCCTGCTTTGAAACCCTGGATCCTGAGGGAAAGATGCTGCCCTGGGCACCCAGACTCCTCCTGCCACCAGCAGAACTTCTTCCAATCAGCAACTCAATGTCAAATACAATCACACAGAATCCCAGCATAGTGGGGTTGGAAGGGACCTCTGGGGATCATCTGGTGCCACCCCCCTGCTCCATCCAGCAGGGTCACCCAGAGCAGGGGGCCCAGCAGCGCAGGGTCCAGGGGGGTTGGGAATCTCTCCAGAGAAGGAGACTCCACAACCTCTCCGGGCAGCCTGGGAAAGGCTCCCACACCCTCACACCAAAGAAATTTTTCCTTGTGCTGGAACCACCTGGGTTTTGTTTTGTGCCTATTGACCCTTGTCCTGTCGCTGGGCACCACTGTAAAGAGTCTGTCCCCATCCTCTTAACCCCTGCCCTTTAGCTATGGATCAGCATTGATCCCTCTCAGTCTTCTCCAGGCTAAACAGCCCCAGACTTTCAGTCTTTCCTTGACACAGAGATGCTCCAGCCCCCTCAGCATCTTTGTAGCCTCCACTGGACTCCCTTCAACAGTTCCCTGTCTCTCTCGAACTGGGGAACGCAGAACTGGAGACAATACTGCAGATGTGGCCTCACAAGGGCAGAATGAAGGAGGAGAACCTCCCTCAACCTGCTGGCCACACTCTTCTGCATGCACCCTGGAGTACCATTGGACTTCCTGGCCACAAGGACACATTGCTGGCTCGTGGAAAACCTGCTGTCCACCAGGACTCCCAGGTCCTTCTCTTCAGAGCTAAGTCCTCAAACTCAGCTTCATATACTTCTCGTCCATGACTACATGCCACACTTGTGTACGTGCACTATCACATCCTTTCTTCTGGATTTGGTTATCTTCCAGTCCCTCCCTAACAGCCTTGGGAAGCCCTAGAAAGACAGCAGTCACAGACAGTTCTTTCAGCCTTCTTGTCGTGGTAAACTGCGCTCTGTTTTGCCACACACGCCTGCTCTAAGGCAGCCTCTCACCCTCCTTCTGAAGGCACAGGGTCTCCAACAGGTCTAGCCCACCTCTGAGGAAAGCTGCCTCTCAGGAGGCAGGCTGAGGATCTCAGTGACCCATCGAGTCCCCTCTCGTAGAGATGAATGAGGGCAGCAAGTGAAGGGCTTTACTTCATACATTCATAAAGCAGTAGGATACAGCAACCTCCAGCAAAATGCTCTCAAATGGATTTTTAGGTGATTACGTTTATTAGCATAAGGTGTTTGTTCCAATACATCAGGAGGCCTTTAGGGTAAGGTATGACCTATCACTTTCTCAACCGCTTCCTTAAATACCTAGGGAAAAAAAAGCCCAGAATTTTTGTTCTAAAAGACCCCCACATTAGATTCTAGACTTGCTAAACGTGCATGCTTCAGAAGCCTGCACGTGTCAAAAATCTCTCAATAGACAATTTAATGACAAATGTACATCAGATTACGTGGCTGGTGAAAAGATGATGCAAGTTATAGAGAGCCTTTACTAAGAACTTTATCACTTCTCCCATCCACAAGCCCTCATGAAAAAAGAGCACGTTTTCCCCAAAGGTATAGATATATATCATGTTCTAATAGCTCAAGAAAAGGGCAATGGCCTTAGATGTTTAAGATTTCAACAGATGTGACAAAGGACTCAAAACTCATGAGTTTTTTTTACTCCTGTCCCTAGAAAGGAAGTCCCACAGTGCTCCCACAATCTCACCTCTAAGTATTTTTATTTAATAATAAAAATACTCTGAATTCTTCCACAGTTTGCAGCAAAATTTTTTTCAGTTTCACCAAGATATCTTGCAGGTAGAGCGTACCAGCTTAAGAAAACATTACCTTAAAGCATTAGAAGAAACACTGCCAGCATTGACACTACACTCTGGTTTCAGTTTGGAGGTGACAAACTTTTAGCTCATCAATATTTTGTCTGGATAACTTGCAACAGACCCCACTAGACAAATTCATATGCTACTCTCTTCCCTTGCTGTCTCCTCCCTCTCCAAGACAAAGTTGCGCTGTAGCCACAATCAAAAGATGAAATCTTTTTGATTCATTATTTGACCAGTCACCTTTTATTGTTTCAGTTACAAAGTGTACTCAAGGCTTTTCTGCTACCAATTTTAAAGAACACCTGGCATTCTCCAATCCACGGACTTTTAACACTGTAAAATACCTAAGACACCACCAAGGCAACGAAAGTTAAACCACTCTAAAAGAACTTCATTTTCCAAAATTGTTTATTGCTTTCATCTTTAAGTTTGCTGACTTATTCTGCCTAAAAGGGCCTCATCTCAGAATTCCCACCCGAAAAGCTGTATTTGGCAAAGGCTTTCTGATACCATAACATGATACCCACAGTATCTCAATCATCCCATCTCTACTGTTTAAGGCTACTCCAAATCTCAAAGTGTTTGACTTGCTGCTGTTTCGATCTCACCTTTCAGGTGAGAGCCCACTTAGTACTAAGAGATTCACAAGTGAAAACTGTTTAAAGTTTACATTTTGTTTTGACACTAAATGCCATTTCCTTAGCCACAAAGAAGTTTCATATCATAAGAGAAAAAGAAACTCTAAAATCCTACTACTGCTGTTATTTCTATTATCTGTCCCTAGTAAGTTGATTTTTCTAACCTATTTTTATCCAAATTTAAACTGTTCTTTTCCAGCAGAAATTGAAAAGCTTTCTTCAGACACTGACCGAATGAGTGACCCTGCAAGTGAAATAGTAAACACGCAATGTTTGCTTGGAAAAAGACCACTTAAATGCACTGTAACCCCAAGAAAAATAGTTATAAGCATATTCTTCTTATTTTAAATGGAAGGCTAAATTGTTAAGTATTTCAAATACTCAAGAACAAAGGGTGAGTGTCATTAGCATCACTTAGGAAATAAATTCTACTTCCTAGTACTTAACTTTTTATCTTTAGCATACAGGGTGAACTCCTCCCTAGTTCCTTCCAGAATTGCTGCCTCACTCAGTGTACAGGATGGATAAGTGTCTTAGATTAAATCAGAGCTGAATGACTCAGATATTATCCTGAAGAGAAGATGCAGGTTACCTTGAAAACTTAAGTACAGAAGAGGGAGAGACTGTAAGGACATGTCTGATGAAAGCAGTGAACCTCAGGCAAGATAATTTACTGTCCTTTTTTTCCCCACCACCACCCTCACTGTGACACTTTTCTATTTTTGTTTTCCCAGAAGGGATTTCGGGGTTTGATGATTTTTTTCTTCTTTTAAGTTACATACTCATTGCTTTCTAATATGGATCTCCAGCAAATGACTTGCTGTAGACTCTCTTCCTGAAAAGTGTCCAACCATGACTGCAAGAGATACCACCTACTTGGATAACTCCTCACTTCAGTGCCAGGTCAGCACAGCCCAGCATAATGCACAGGACGAAGACCCAGATCCCACTCTGCCATCAAGCAACTCCCCATCCCTCTGTCCTGGTTTCCTCATACAAAAAAAAATTAGAATACACATGGTAGGAGAGCTTAGAAGACAAATGAATTAGTGCTTCTTGATGTTTTTCTGTGTTAATTTTAACCTGAGATTAGGTTGACTGGAAAATCTACAGTAAATTACCAGGCCATACCTCAAATAATAGAAACAGATAAATTAAACAGCTACTTCTATCAAAACACCTTCTGCAGGTAGAACAAAAGGAACAGAGGGAACATGGTTACACACAGAGATTCCATCCTATTTCATAGGCACAAGGAACGTGTAGTGACAGTCCTACCTCGGATCTCTCTCACCTGCCAGCTTTGGAGCTTGCTATCATTCTATAAACACAATCACTTAGATTACATGCACTAAATCACACACTTTAACATCTTCTGTAATTTTGATGTTTCTCAATACTTACTTTCAACAGACAAAGTGCGGCAGGATAAGGGGTGATGGTTTTAAACTAAAAGAGGAGAGTCTTAGACTGGAGAGAAGAAATTCTTTACTCTGAGTGTGGGGAGAGACTGGCCCAGGCTGCCCAGAAAGGTGGTTGCTGCCCCATCCCTGGCACCATCCCAGGGGAGGTTGGCCAGGGCTCTGAGCACCCTGCTCGAGGTGCAGATGGCCCTGCTCCCTGCAGGGGGTTGGACTGGATGAGCTTGAAAGGTCCAACCCAACCCAGGCTGTGGTTCTGTATTCAAATGTGACAGCCAGAGGCTTCTTGCCAGCTGTAGATACAATCGAGGTAGACTCTGTAGATGATAATTAGCAATTACAGTATTCTGTATGTCCTCATCACACCCTTTTTCCAGAGGCATTGATGCTTACAGCAATATAAATACTGAAAAGCTCTAAGGTATTGAATATTAACTATGTGGGGATACCACAAAAGAGGAGTTAAAAATCTACTGTTTTCTTACATACATATGTATTCAAACATTTAACTTCCAATGTTCTTTACATTGCACCTACTGACTCTCTTCCCAACTGCAGCTGTTAAAAAAAAAAGCCCAAACCAATCTGCAGAACAAAAAAAAAAAACCAACCAACCTAAAGAAAAAAAAAAAATCAGCTAAATCATGTGGGTTCTTCCCTGGTTACATACTCAAGAATTAACATGTTTCCATCCTGTCAGGTAGAAGATATCCAGTCCTCAGGTTAACAAAGTTCTGTGAAGATAAAACACAATGGAAAGGCAGGGCTGTCTTTTTCCTCCCATCTCCAAAGTGAAAAGGAGAATAACCTGAAAATCTAACAGCTTGTGCAATGGATTTCTTACATTTTGTTTTAGAGACTCTTAAATAGTTACAGAAAAGCAGTAATTCTAGAAAAACTCTCTCCAATTAACCAGCTTTTAAACACCTATAGATGATCAACTCAGGGCTATCAGAGGGCAAAAGGTACAATCTATCTTCAGCCATGATGCATTTTACACCAACAATACCTATTTTATGAGAGAAAAAAAAAAACTACTAAAGATTTAATGGTGCCAATTAAAGAAGCCAAGAGTTTGCCTGGCTCAATGGCTGAGTCATAGACCTTTTGCCTATAATAGGTTCCATTATAGCCCTGAGCTCAAGCTGTGGGAAGAGGATTGCAGATGCATAAGAGGAATTAGTATTTTAAAATGTTACTGCAAAGGAAGGTGTCCTTTAAGCATTACGCAGCTGCGACTCCAGCAGCAGTAGAGCAGCTTTATTCAAAATCCTAGTTTTAAATGAGATGCTTGGAAATGTGTGGACACCTTACAACTTCAAAATACCATCCAAAAAAAAAATTTAAGCCCATCAGTGTAAAGCCCTCATCACTTTCACCAGCATTTCACACGCATTCCCAAATCTGAAACACTTCAGCACTTGTAATTCCTGTGCTACGTTATTACCCCCGATTTTTGGTGTTCGTGTTCACATCAAACAAGAGAAGACTGAGTAGCTGAAGACTGAAGTAGTTTTTACTTAACCACAGTATGTCTATAAACAATTGGTGTGATGCACAATGAGGAAAAGAAAATTAAGATGTGGAAGTGCCTCTCAAGATGGCTCCCAATAAACTCAGGGAAGTATTTGTGCCCTAGAACAACCCACAGCCCCAAGAATTAGAGCTCAGACACAGGCATGGATGATCCTGAAAGAGAAGGCTAAAGGGAACTTAACTTTAGACAGATTGCTATTTATGAAAACATCAATAGATCCTAACAGAGGAAATAAAAATGGGTAAAGATGGGAATTAGCACCAGAGCAAACCGGGTATAAAACTGGTGACTAATAAATTCAGGATAGAAAGTCAGATGCCTGAGCCAACATTCAGAGTAATCTGATTTGGGTAAGAATTTCTAAAAAGGAGTACTCGGGGCAAAAGGCAACTGCTCTACACATGGCAGATTGGTAAGGTTAGGAGAAGTAGCTCAGAAGATGGTGCATACAACAGGCGGAGTCTCAACTCGATGGCCCAGACAATCTCTATGAGTGCTTTGCTCCTGATGACTGGTGACAGTAAAAAATCAACAGCAAAATCCCATTTAGATTAAAAAATAAAGTATTTTAACAAATGTAATTTGGTATATGACAGACACAGGCATATTAGTTCAGAAATGAGCTAAATATGCTTTCAAACAACCCTTTATGTTTAATTTTCTAGGAGAAGGAGATCTCTATTAAGCAGACGCCTAAGGCTGGCATGACAAGCTTCTGGATGCAGAAGTTTCACCTTCAAATCTGAAAAAAGGGGTTAGTTAACCAAAAAGCTTTCAGAATTACACTGCCCAATGTATAATCAGGAAAAAACCCTTAGGTATTGCCTTTTTTATAAGCATACTTCACTCACATCCTCAAACCATCACATCTATGAATGTGACTCCTCAGATACCCCAAGGAAAACCTCTCTGATTTCAAGTGTTTGTATTTATAACATCTTTCTTTGACTAAAAAATGTATTCATTCATATCACGACTGCCATACAAAATGCAACAGGGCTATTTAAAATATAAAGAGTTGCTTTTTAACTAAAGATCCTTTTGCAATATTCCCCGCTTTGGACAATTTTCCCCAAACAACGCAGAAGTTGGGTTTATTTCTTAATTAAGAAAAGTAGAAGTAAGCAAATTCTGATGCTACTGGTGATCAGTTGTCCGTTCACACAGTTGCATTATTTAAGCATTAGCAATATATTTGTAAGGAGGGGGTTACTGCAGGAGATGCTGGTATCCAATTGCTGGGCATGTGTTTTAATTTGCAACAGGCACATTGCAACTAAAAAAAAGCTCCTGAGAGAATTTAATTTCTGATGTTGTGTTGGAAAACTTGTTGTTACTCAAGACTTCTTACATACAACATCCCTAATATAGAAGTTCTGAATCAATGAGGACAAATGAAGGTAAAACAAATTCTTCTCTCAAAAACAAAGGGGGGGGGGAAGTAGATTTCCATAGAAATTACCCCAGAGGTCCCAGACCAGACGTCCCTGGCCTGCTTTGATGGCTCTCCAGACTAGCTAATTACAATGTAAACCCCTTCTCCCATCCTCGCCCATTAAGGCAATCGGTGGTTTACAGGAGTGCTTTTGTTTTGGGCTAAGTTTGTACAAGTTGGTGTAGAGACACTTAGAAGAGACAGAGAAGTAAGGGGTTTTTATCTTTTACACCTCTCAGTGTCTAAGACATAAGCAGTTCATTACTGAAAGGACAAGCCAACCTGCAGATCATACTTCAGCTACTTGCAGCCCAGCTTTTCTTGAATAATATATATGTTTTCCCTCCCACAATGTTTTATTTGCTTTACTTTATGAATACCACTATCCACTTCAGAATCTGCAACTCACATTCCTGAGTTAAAAGGCAGATACAAGCAGAACTGAAATCTTGGATCAGTGTGACTTGCAAAACATAAATCGGTGGTTTTCTCAGCTTGAAGTAAGGTAGGTGTTTTCATGTGCACAGCTAATATTCCTTTCATCCGTTAGTCCTCAGAGTTCTGCACGAGAATTTTTGATTATCCAATTAGATATAGTTAGTGTAAGTTCTTTAAATGCAGAAAGTTAGGTTCCCAAGCTGCAGTGGTTACTTTGGGTTTACTAAAAAGACAAAGCAGAACAGAAGACTATGCCTAAAAACATTTTGCCTTTTCGAGGACACACAAATGCACAGGAGAAGTCAAGCTGGTGCCCAAGAACCCATGCGGGAGCTGAGGAACAAGCTGCGTTAACTCTGCTCAAGGGAGGGCTTCCCTCAGAGCACCAGGCAGCCAAGCAGGAGCCTGTGCAGGGTGGTGGAGGAGGAAGAGGGAGGAGGAAGAGGGAGGAGGCTTGTGGCCACCCGCGTAACCCCAAGCGCGTTACCCGGCTGCACATTTCCACCCTGTGAAATGGAAACAGTGACTGGGTTTGCTGACCCCACCAGTGCATTCCCATTGACTCAAATTACTCAAAGGTTCTCTGATGGAAGAAGTTAACAGACATGGAGGGTACATATCACAGACTAAAGCTGTCTTTTACTAGCTGGCTTACTAATACTAACCTGCCAAACAACTTGGGTAACTTGTGGTTTCACGCTGTCACTTTCCACTACAAGATTTGCAGCTCCACAGAAAGGCTCAGTTATGCCCAGTTCCCTTCAAATCCAAAAGGCAAATACAGCACTTTCAGTAGATGTTCTCTTCAGTCTTTCCATGTCTTTTCCAAAAAGAGTGGCAATGTCCAATGCATTACTTCCAGGAGAGGTGAGGATACACCATCCTGATCAGCCAACACAGAACTCACCACTGGGACTCCCCCATGAAGAGATCATAGAACCAAAGACTGGTTTGGGTGGGAAGGGACCTTACCTTTAAAGGCCATCTAAGTCCACCCCCCTGCACTGAGCGGGGACATCTGCAACTAGAGCAAGTTGCTCAGAGCCCTGTCCACCCTGACCTGGAATGTTCCCAGGGTCTGGGCATTACCACCTCTCTGGGCAACCAGGGCAAGTGTTTCACCACCCTCAGCATCAAAAAATTTCTCCCTAGTCTAGTCTGAATGGTTTAAAACCATCACAGCAGGCCCTGCTCAAAAGACTGTCCCCATCTTTATGATGGGCCCCTTTAAGTCCTGAAAGGCTGCAATTTCAGACACCAGCCTGAGCAGATCCCATCTGAGGTGAGATTTCCACTACAACACACAACTCTGTTCTGACCATTTTTTCCCCCCATATTTTTGATCTGTAAGCCTCTAGTAGTGGGGCTGTATTTTCTTTAAGAACTTCCCATGCACATATTGTTGCTTAGCATATAAACCTGCTCTCCCTAATCACCTTTTCCAGGCCACTTCCAAGCAGTCTGCAGGGACTTCAGAGGTGTACAGACCACAGGCTGAACCCACCAACTCAAATCTTAATGGCTACACATGAGATACCAAGCCAAAAAAGAGATGACTGTCCATAACCGACTCAAAACAATTCTTTTCTTGGGGTTGGAAGACAGAGGTTCTTCAAATGGCCTTTCATTGCAGTATTTTATTAACATCAGCATGACAAAGTAGGCTTGAAATCACAAAAATCTGTTGATGTTATATGTGCTGCCCAAGATCTATTTACGTCAGAGAGCCCAAGATACTTCTCAAGCTCTAGTTCTTTAGTCACAGCAACAAATGAAAAAAGCTGGTGAGTGTGTTATCTATGGCATGTCACAGGGAGGCCTCTTCTCAGCTCCTCTAGTAATTGAGCTGAACTAACAAATCAGAAAGTGTCATTAGAACTGGAGGAGAGCAAGGGAAAAAATAAAGAAAAAACCCAGGCAAACCCCCTACATTTCCTTTTCTGCAGACAAACACCTCATATTGGAGTAGCAATTGAGATAACTCAATTATAATGTCTAAATCATAATTTATTTCTCCAACCAGTTTGATTAATGTTGTTCTGAGAAACATTAAACACCTTATCTTTAGTGCAGGTATCTTTAGCATCCTAGCTCCAGCCATTCTCGACACAGCCCGTAGTAAAGTGTAAATATCCCTCTGCACGGGTCTTAAATCAGAGGTGCCTACAGCAGTCTCGGGTCTAAATTTTGGTTTCTATTCTAATAATCTATTGTAACCAAAAAGCTGTGTCTAAAGTGACCCTTTAACATACTCATCATTGCCAGTAAGAATTTGAGTCTCACTTTGCAGCGTCACCGTGCAGCGCAGGGGGGAACTACACCTCTCAAGCACAGCAACACCAGCAATACAAACACAGGACGAGTGACCTGTGTCAGGCAGCAAAAAATTCCCAGATCCCTGTCTAATGTCTCAGTTACACAAATACCTGTTTTTCAACAAGTTCTCCTGAAGTATTTTGGAGGAAGTTAGCAGAAAGGCTTAGCACTAAGGAGCCACCCAGTGTTGTGTTTATCCCCATGCCCACAACTGGCAGTGCTCACCCCAGTAAACACCTGCAATTAGAGTGAGATACAAATAACAACTATAAAGCCCAAAGTTTTAGACTAATTTTAATGACTATGTATTTCACATACAATTGTACAAGTGAACTGTGACATCAACTTTTTCTGGTAAGGTGTCACCTTAAATCCAAACCATAAGACTCCCACTATATTTAGCAACAATTGGCTGGTACAAGAAAGATTTCTTCCAAAAATAAAATAAAGCGCTTCGTATCATTCAGCACTCACGTGTAAGGAAAATTACAGCATTATCACAGTTTATCAGGGTTCTGCAGGGCCAAAAAAGATAGGAAGTACCAGAATGGAAGTGGATGGAGGGCCATCTGGAGAGAAAGGAGATGTAAAAGGAGAGTGGAAAAAACAGAGTTCATATTGACTACCAGATATTAGGAAGTTTGTTTTGAGTCCTCTATCTCTTTCCTTACAGGAACACTAAATCCAAAAATCTGCAGAAGTATTAACTTCTCAGTTACAGTGGTCATGATGTTCTTTCAGTTGCATGAGTTACCGAGACATAATAAATCACAATTTAATTAGCACAATTAAAATTGACTGATGTTTTTCTGATCCAGCTGATTATTCAGCCTGTTTTAAGAAAGCCATCTATTGTAGGTGGGTATACATTCCTTTTGGGAAGGCTTGGATTGCAGATGAAAATGTCCCCTCTGATTAAAATACCAAGAGTTTACATTTAACAAAACATTACAAAGTGAAAAGTGAAACTTTTAAATAAGTGTCTGGCACCAACGACAGGGTTCTATCAATATAGCAAAGATACATTTGGTGCTGAATACCCAAGTGTTCCACTCTTGAAGACAAGCGCTTGGGATTTTCCAAAATTTAAAGGTTAATAATATTCCACAGAAACCTGCCAAACTCCAGAAGTTCACATTTCTTGACGTTTAATTTCTACGGCAGCAACCCATACAACATGAACCCACTCCCCGAAGTTCTTAATTTTGGTGCTTTTTTAGCGTAACGCGCGAGCTGCTGCTGTCTCCTCAGCTTGGCTAGCACAATAAAACCACTGAGGGAGAGAAGGATGGGAACAAGTTGCACCCAGACCCTTGGCACTGATTCAGGGATGAACACGCGATGGAACAACAGAAGAAAAGGAACAAAGATTCCTTGGAGCCCAACGGTGGAAGAGCACAGACAGATCTCAGGTTAACCTCTATAGTTACCCAATTCCCACACAAGTGGGATTTCCTGCTTTGAACCGTTCTCAGTTCTGTTTCCTCAGAAAGAAGAGTAAGAAAGAAAAATCAGATTAATTTCTTACTTCTCATGCTTTAAACCATTCTCTATGTTGAGGAAAACAATTCCATTCAGTGCTCAAGGAAAACAATTCATTGGCAGATACTGGAGGCATCTTCCCTCATTTCAATGCACATGACGCACATCTAATGAAATGGTGCCAAGCTCTCTGTGAGAGAAAGGGGATGTTCTTTCATTTCTTCAATAACAGAATAGCTCCAAATACCTCAGATGAAGATGAAAAGAATCCTCCTTTTTTAATAAGGAAAACACACCTCTGAAATTGGGCGTTGGACTAGATGACCTTTAAAGGTAGGTCCCTTCCAGCCCAAACTATTCTATGATAAATCAAATCAGTCATTTACATTTTTGTGAGGGGAAAAAAAAAAAAGGAACAAAAGGTGAGAGTTTAAAACAATCTGTGAGAAGTTGGAATGTAACCTGTTTGTCACCAATTCAATAAAATAAGACAAAGCTTTGACTTCTGTTAGAAGTTTTAGTTCATTAGAATTTGAGGGAGGACTCCAGGGCTGGTTACCAAGGGTAAATGCTACAGAAACTTGAGCTGCATGAGGGTATCGCTGCCAGAGGAAGAGGCAGTCCCTGTTTTCTCCCACCAAGCATTCCCACTCCCACACCACCAGCTTGGGTGATCTTGTGGTTGAAGAGTAAAGAGATGCTGGGAAAATGACCTGCCCAGAAGCAAGCTGGCCAGATAAGTCAGGTCACCAAATGATCAGGCTGATGCAAGGAAGGAGCTATGGTTCCATATCCCAGACCTCAGCCACTTTTAATTGCATGCATTTTTTTTTTCCAAGCAGATCAGCTATTCCATCAGCTCAGCCTTTCATTGCCCCTTCCCAGATCACTGCTTCCTGCCCACACTTCCAACTCTGCTCCTACCAGCTCCCAACAAAGCAGCTTCACCATCTTGAAACCACACCTGCCAACTTGGGAATATTTCAAACAAAAGATCTGCACAAACAGATGCTTTAATCGCCATGAAAAATTCAAGGGTGTTAATCTCACTCCTTAGCTACCAAGCTTGACAACTCTGTTGACAAAAGAAGGTACCAAATATTTATAGATGGCATCTCTAAAGAAAAAAAGCCCAGCTATTTGTTCCCAAAATCCAGACCACATTACTGCCTGTATTTATATATATATATATACATACACACACACACTCATATATAATCTCCATACAATGAAAAGAACACCAAAACCTAGGCAGGAAAGCTCTCAAAAGGAATAAAGAAAGGAACAGCATGGGTACTACATCCATCCTGATACATTACTCAGGAGAGACCATCCCTTTTTAAAACACCACTCGGGTATTTTAGTTTCAGAATTGTTTAGTCATCAGTTCTTTCATTATAACTCAAATCTGAAAATTGAAAAGTGAAAAGCACTGGCTCACTGGGCTGAGGGAGAAAATCTCAACAGACAAAAGTTAAAACTCAAACTTCCAAGTGATGGTGTCCCATCATAGTGGCAACTGAGACATTTACTCTCCCCAGAAGAAAAAAAAAAAAGGGGGAGGACACTTATGCAAGTCTGTCACATTTGCACTCAAAATACAAGCAAAGGCAGATGAGTTTAACACAAACGAGTGCCTCAAATTCCACATGAAAGAGCAGGATGGAAGGCCAGGAAGAGGATCCATAATAGAAAGAGAGGAAATTACTTTGCCTGCAACTTGTTCATTGTTAACACTGACGCTGCATTTAAAGAAATAAAAAAAAAAAAGAAAAAAAAAAAAAATCCTTCATTTCTCCTCTCAGTGGCCCCCATTATCCATTCTTCTAAGTTATGTAGGCTGATGATGACACAGACATGAGGGTTTGTATTAGACTATCAGCTTTCAGTCATGAAAAGAAGCTTCCCTGAACAACAGACATATTTACTCCAATAAAAGTAAGACAGGAGAAGGTGTTCAGCCACGGCTAAGTAAGGTGACTGCCAGATCCCACTGGAAGCGGCCATCAGCAGATAAGAACAGCGAACTGAAGTACTGACCAGCAGCAGAAGTTTAAATGTATTTCTAGTGAGGTGATTCCTCAGCTAATGCAAATGATTTATCCCGTGTGGGCTGCCCTGGGTGTTCCTGCTCTGGCAGAGGGGATGGACTCGATCTCCAGAGGTCCCTTCCAACCCCTACCATTCTATGATTTAAAGCAAAACCACATTCAGTTAACTAACATACCATGGAAACTTTTGACATACACCGAGGAACAAGTTTGGTAACTCTTGAAGCCTACAAAATCAGGGTGTTGATGCAGCCTTGGGTTTTTATGCTAGTGCTGCAAACTGGCTTTGCCCAAAACTCCAGAGCAGATAATTTAATGGCACAAATTATTTTTAGCCCCGTCAAATCATGGCACCTGAGGGAAGGAGTATTCTTGAAGTTGCTTGTACCTCCTCAACAGTAAAAAGACCAAACAGCAAAACCATCTCAAAACTACAAATCTTTGGCCCAAAGGCCTTTTCATTGCAACTCCTTATTTCCAAGAGTACATAAAGCCTTCCCAAGAGCGAGGAAGGAATAAGCTTTTGGCGATGTTAATATTAACTCTTAGACTAGAATATAGCTGAGGAGGTTTAGAATGTGAACTTTTGTTGGACAAAGTATTTCATATTAATTATTATATCCTTTGAGAGACCTGCATGTGAACTAGCTCACAGATGGATCAGCTCAGCGGTGTAACAGACTATTCTACTCCACAGAATGCTTCAATATTTTTAACCAAAGGCAGCTTTAACCCTCTGCTTTTATTTGGAAAATGACAGTTAATTATGTTATGCACACTGCTTAAATTAAGGAGTTTTTCAGAGACTCAAAATACAGCAGAAGCCTGTAAATTTTTAGGAAAAAAAAAATACTACTATCAGCCTTTACTTTTAGATGGACACTGGATTTTCTTCCCTACTTATTAATATGTATTTTCTTCTCAGCTCTTCTTTCATCATTCTGTATAACTTCTGATTCAGCCTAGGATTTTACTTGTATTTTACATAAATACACCCATGTATGCTTACCTATGTATAAAAATCATATACAATTGTACTCAATCGAGGTCCAATATTAGTGGTTTTTTAATTCACTTTAGTCTAGCACCTTCAACAATCTTGCCAACACGCACTAGTTTGCTGGTCTGGGAAACCAGACTTTCCAGGGACAGCCGTGAGGCTTTGCGGAATGAGCAGCACATACAGAACCCCAACAGCCCAGCCAGCAGTCATGAGAAATGGCTTCTGAATCAAAACAAAGAGTATGCAGCAGTGTTTATAAATTTAAAATAAATAAAATAAAATAGGAGTTGTTCTAGTCATTGACAGGAAAAGAGTCACAAAGCTAAACCATCACAGGACGGCCAAGCTCCTGTTCTCTCTGGAGCTGTGGGACATTGCTTATGAATATTAGTTTATGGGGAAAATACTAACCATCTGAAATGATGCCATTTCTTACTAAATAAAATTATGGGATACATGCTGAAAGGTAACCGGTTATGTGAAGACAGTAAGGAGATAAAGCAGGAGTCAGTGTCTTCTTACTACTCTTAGACATAAAAACAATGAAGGAGAAGTCAACTTCATTTTAGTGTGCCAGCAAAAAGTGACTTTAACCTGCGCTCTCTGCTGGGTTCGAATATTGCACCAAACCACAGCCAGTAGCTTTCAGTAATATCCCTCTCCATTCAGGTATAGCCAAGTATAAATTAAACCGAGGCAGCAATCCAGAGCTTGAAAATGCAGGAAGGGCCTGTGATGGGGGTGACCCAGCTGGTGACTCAGCAGGACTTTCCCTGCCTCTTCCCCTGCAAAGGAGGGCAGGAAATGTCAAAAGAATGTGTTCATACCAGACCCAGCTAGGAGCTGTGGTTTAAAGCAAAGTCAAATGCCCACAGATAGTAAAGCCCGTGGAGTAAACCTGGCGGTGAACCGGTAACACACGCAAGATGAATTCCTTCTCCACAAGAAGCTGGACACCGCAACCCAGCATCCTTCAACACTGTTGGGACCCTCCTTTGAGCTCTACCAGTTAGTTGAGCACAAAGGTTATGCCACAACCATCTGTCATTTAAGTATTCCTATGTTTGACTATAAATACACGTGGAACATGATTAATGAACACGACTCGAAACTTCAGCCCACACGGGAGCTGTGGGTAAATAAGAAGTTCTGTGTAACAACACACCCAGGATAGACTATTCTTGGCAGAGAAAACTCCTACACTTGCTCCATCAACTAATAAAATCCTCTCAAAATAGCTACAGGTAAGAGCAACTGCCTAGCATTAGACCCCCAGAGACCTGTCTAACCTGGTTCCCCTCTCTGGTAAGCCTGTGGAAGAGTACAAGGACCAGACACGCACACAATAGATGCGCCCCGACAACAAACTCTCAGCCATCTATTTACAGCACAGATCTGCTGAGCCAAATGTGGTGCCTTCACGTTTATCAAATGATCATGTGTTTTTCTGCACAACATCTCAGAGATCAGCACCTTAACATGCAGTTCTGAGCTCACCACCTGAGTATTTGCTGAATACCTTAAAAAAAAAAAAATTCAAGGAGACAAAGAACAGATGATAAACAACCCTTGTTTCACATTCACCTTATCTGTGTGCCCATATCACTCAGAATTTTAGAGGCTTTCACCATTTCTGTCCTTCCCTCCCCCCTACATTACTCCCCTCTGTGCTTTTTCAAGTGCCACTGTATTTTCTGCAGCCTGGGGAAGGGACCCAGGGCCACACAGTCCTTGCCACATCCACGCAGCGACATGGTAGCAATCTTTGTTTTACTCTCTAGTACTTCTGTAACAATTCCTACCATTTTATTTCCTTGTCAGAGCATTTTCAGATAGCTAAGAACAAGACCCCGTTCCTAAGGAGATGTTTTGCCCCACCATTTCACTGCTCAGGCACCACTGAATGATAGAATTGTTTAGGTTGGAAAACACCCTTAAGATCATCGAGTCCAACTGTTCCCCCAGCACTGCCAGAGCACCACTGACCCCTGGCCCTCAGCACCACAGCTCCACAGGGGGCTTGAAAACCCCTCCAGGGATCACGGGGACTCCACCCCTGCCCTGGGAAGCCTGGGACAGCCCTGGACAACCCTCACGGGGAAGAAATTTTTCCTAATATACAACTTAAACCTCCCCTGGCCATGCCTTGACACACAGCTTATGGCCAAGTGGGTGACACACCTGTACCTGGCACTCAGCTTTGAGTGTGTTAACACCAGCAGCAAACTTTGCCATCTAACTTTTCACTCTTCTCCAAACCATTTATGACTATTTTTAAGAGAGCACAAGCTCACAAACACAACTCAGGTAACTCCAGTGTGAAGACAAGGAAGCCACTCCTAACCCCATGCCTTCCACCTTGTCCACTTACCCAGCCACAGCAGCACCCACCTTCCCACCCTGTGGCCCCTGAGCTCTTCCAAAAGCCCTTGGTGAAGAATGTTTCAAAAGAGGGCTTGAAAAAACAGAGTGCACTAACTGAATGTCCCAACACTACGATGGCTGTTACGAATCCAACTCCACTGGAGCCAGCAACTCACTGCTAACAAGGTCCTAAAAACCATGTCTAGTTTTCAGCTATTAATCTAAACCAGCTGAATTGCCAATCACCAGCTCTATCTCCCAGCCAAAATAATCAGCAGTTTTGCACACAAAAATAAAGAAATATCAAGCCCTAGAATCGACACGGCATTTTTTTCCAAGTTAAAAGCAAAAGAACTTCACTTTCCTTCCAACATATCTAAAAACAAAACAGTAATTTGGTTAACCACAAGTATTACAGCCTTCCCATGATAAGGCAAGCTTCAAATCACTGAAAAATAATTACTAAGATGGCTTCTGTTGATTTAAAAGTACAGAGTGATTTCCATTTCATTGACTAGATTCATTTTGTTGATTCATTTTATACAAATAAAAACCAAAACAGTCATTTAAATAACTGTTCTACAGTGAACAGTTTTCTGCCAACTGATGTGAAGGGAAAACGACGACACAGGCTGGAGAGCTACAAATTCTGCGCTCGGTTCCTCGGAGCAGGGGTTTCACACATCTCCATTTTTCCCCAGAGGGTGGGGAGGAGTTGACTTTGCACTGACTTCAACGATATTTCTTTCATCCAAACAGTTTCCAAGGGGACAACGTCTGCCTGTCAAGAGTTTCATTGCTCCAGTCAGGTCTCAAGCTAATCACTTAATGGGGAGGTGCGTTACCAGTAACTTTTACCAAGTAAAAACAGGAGGAGGCTAAGAAAAAAGTTACTTGGCCTACAACTGTTTGAGTTACTGATTTTAATCAAATGACTTGAGCTTTGTGGTTTCCTCTGATTTATTTAGTTTCAGCACTTACCTTTGTTGAACCTACTCAGCTGCAGTTCAGAACTTTGTAACAGGTTGCAAAGCTCATTTAAGGGTTGAGCCACCTGCGTTTTACCTCTGCACTGATGAGAATCCCAAGAACTTTTCAACAAACCTGTCCATTCTACAAGGAAACCTCCTCCTCCTCCCAAACCACCTCTTGCTTCCAAAAGAATGGTTTATTGGACACTCAGATGAAAACAAGGCGCTACTGCTGGTGCAGAAGGGCCTTAGGGCACTGTCGATCTGAAGTCTTCTCTTCCCACATCCCCACTATCACCAGTTGTGAAAGATCCCAGTGACACTGGGTTTTGTTCCTGTACACTTAGCAGCCCTATATTACCATTTGTACAGTTTGCTTTCAAGTTTTTTCTGCTAGATGCATTAGCTCCCACCTGCAGGGGGAAAAAAAACACATCTTGCACTTCTTTTTCTGATCCCCAGTCTTCCCATACTGATTTCTCCATGCTGTCCTTACCCCCTTTCCAATTACCTGCTCATTCTCTCTTTTTTTGTTTTGTTTTTTTGGTGGGTTTTTTTGTTTGTTTGGTTTTTGTTTGGGGGGGGGGTTGTTTGTTTGGTTTTTCTTTTGGTTTTTTGTTTGTTTGTTTTGTTTTTTCTTTCTGGTTTGGGTTTTTTAAATTTTCATATAGATCTCACTCCTCCTCCTTTTTCATCCTGCTTACTTCACAGTCAGTAACACAAGAGGCACTGCCAAGAGCTGCTGTCTCAAGGAGGAACACAACTCCACGTGCGTGCGAGGACTCATTCAGGTTTTCCAAACAAAGCCTGCATGTGGATGCGGGGGAGAGGAAGGGACAACATGGGCACACAATTTCACACTAATTTTGAGGGAGGCAGGGAAGAGAAAGATTGTCTTGATTAAATAAATATTGTTTATATTCTTTGTCACCTCCAGAGGGGAGCTTCCTCTTGCCTCCCAAAAGACAGCGTCCTTGCCCAGCTTAGTCCCTGATCTCCCTCCCAGGGTTTCCCTTACCCTACGGTCGCCCCTCCTCTCTCCCACGGGGAATGTGGAAGCCTATCCCAGCTGCTGAGCTGCTCCATCTACCACTCCTCGTCAGCTGCCTCTCCGCAGCACATACATCTGATTCCCAGACCCACCTCACGCTGTGCGGAGCGGCCGACAGAAGCAGCCGGCAGGCAGCAGAGGAGGGGACTGCTGAGCAGCTGCTTTCCGCACGGGCCCGGGACACTGTTTTTATGGCTAGGACAGCTGTTTTTATGATTTATTAAGCTTATTGTAGCATCGTATCATTATGACTGCATTCCAGTAATTGTCTCTAAATATTTACAGGCAGAGCTGCTTGGCATTAATTACAAAATAATAAAACCTCTGATACCTTGACCACCTATTTATTCATTCAGTACCAAAACCTCCCGTGCAATGACTGGCAGAGCCAGAGACAAGCCACGGCAAATGTGAAGATCCCAAAAGGTGCTTTTCCAGCTGAAGCTTAACATACTAGCACTTAGTCAAACCTGCTAAGCTACAGAGGATCAAAATGTTTTACTGTTTTTAGGTTTTAATTGAAAAATGATGTGGAAGCAATACATTCGCATCGAAACCTGGCAGATCAGAGACTCAGAAAAATAAAACTTTCATCCTATTTGAGATTTCATTAAAGCCTCAGAAGATTTGATTTCAGACTACGATTGGCATCTGCTGTCTTATCACAGAATCCCAGAGTGGTCTGGGTTGGAAGGGACCTTTAAAGGTCATCTGGTTCAACCCCCCTCCAGGAAGCAGGGACATCTTCAACTGGATCAGGTTGCTCTGAGCCCCGTCCCACCCAGCCCTCGTGTTGTCCTTCCATAAACTCTTGCCCCATCACTTCTCAGTTGCATTACTTAGTGCTGAAGAAGTTAATCCTGGAATTTTTTTCACAAGTAAAAATATCAGCTTTAACTTGAAACCACAAAACATTCCCTTGGGATTTAAAGAAAACCCTCGGTTTGGCCAAAACAAACACATTACAACACACACTTCTTTCTCCAAGTTGCAAATGCAAGAATGACAATTTAAATGACAATTATCACCCGTGCTTTCCATTCTCCCCTCAAAGGATCCAAGACACAAAAAAAACCCCCCAAGTATTTGGCTTGTCCCATTGCTGTATCATGTTTTGGTCTATCCATAAGGTTATCCTGTAAAACTTACTGCGAGAACATTACCAAGCTGCTACCTGAATGGCATTTTACCTTCAGCTTCTGCGCACCAAGAAAGCCACATAACCAGTAACAGGGGGTCAGACAGAAGTAACTGCTTTGAAACCACAGATCTCGTGTATCCTGAAATGCATTTGCATTGAATTTAAAACGTTTTTTCTGCTCATGGGAAGTAGCTTACCTGAAGGACAGGCACTTTTTGTGGTGTGTTTTGTGGTGACTGGTGAAGCTGTGCCCAAGGCTGATGATGAGGATGTGGGGGTGGTGAAGACTGATGATGTATCCCTGGATGAGGCTGCATGGGAGGACAGGTTGGCATTTGCTGTTGAAAAGACTGCTGCTGACTAGGAAGCTGCTGGCCAGATATTAGTCGCTCTTGTATTGCTTGTGGATCTGCAAGGCCAACACCTGGACAACCATTTGGTCTCATGTGCCCACCCATCTCCCGTGGTGTTGAAGACATACCCATGAACGGACGATTCTGTTGCATGTTTCGGGGGCCCATATTCCTTTGTCCAATTCCCATGGCACCAGGGGGCTGGTGTGACGGCTGAGGATGGGGTATATTTGGATAACTGCCAACTTCCATTGGTATTCCAGCGCTACCAGGTCTAACCTGCGGAGGAGGTGTACCCGCTGGATTACTCATTGCTTTCATAGGTGACATGGGAGGTGGAGAGGCATAAGTTCCCTGAGGCTGTGAAGGGTGCATAGTTTGCGTGTTCATTTGGTTAAGTGAGCCACTAGGGTGGATGGGCTGCTGGTGCATTAGTCCTTGACCACTGTTTGATGGAAATCCGACAGCATTTGGGTATCTTGGTACAGATTGATTCATTGGAGTGTTATTTGTAAGGCCTAAATTCTGATTCATCCCTGTATTATTAACTAATCCCTGATTAAGGTTACTGTAAGGATATCGAGAATACTGCCCTGAGTTGTTTATAGTAGGTGAGGGTACTGTCTGGCTCCGAGAACTAAAATTAAGTGTTTGCGGCCTAACAGCACCCTGCTGGGGAGGATTAGGGGAGAATCTGGGACTGTGGGCTACTGATTCTCCATGGAGAGCAGCGGGGGGATGGTGGTGAAATTGCTGGACTGAGTGTCGCAAAGAAGGTGCCATACTGGGATTCTGCTGGGGCACATGAGACAAGTGGCCAGGTCCTGAGGTGGCAATGAAAGGGTTTCCCTGATTGAGGCCTTCTTGGCCTTGAGAAAACTGGTTCATCCTCTGCTGTTGGGGCTGACCGTGCTGCTGCATTGAAAAATCACCACGAGCCATGTAGTTTCCCATCTGCTGCATGTGCTGAGGATGGCCCTGCCCAGGGGGTCCGGAGGGGGCCTGTGGCGGCTGTGTCGGTTGCGGTTGCTGCTGCTGTTGCTGCTGGTATGGTGCTCTTATCTGGTCTGGCACTTGAACTGCCCGTGGTCCCCACATGGAGCCACTGTCTACGAAGGGTTGCCCGTGTCTTTCGTTCTGCATGCTGGGATAGACTCCCATCTGACCACCAGCACCACTGCCGTGAGGAACCTGAGGAACTGGAGGGGTGTGATACTGCGAATGAGGAGATGCTATACCATTCCCAGGGGCATTGCTTATCATCCTGTTCGGCTGATCCATCAGGTGCATTTTCTGCTGTTCGTATTGATTATAGTGATCAAAATGGGTCAACTTGGCTTGATTTTGATTTGCAGGGGGATGATGAAGAGATGACTGTAAAGAGGGAAATCCTTGATCCATGGGCATTTGCTGCCCCATAGGATTTACTGTATTTTCAGGATATCCACATTCTCCAAGACCTTCCAACCCTTCACTGAAAATATTCCCATCTTCTCCAAACAGACTCATCATTCCTGGATCTGCCATCTTTTTTCAGCACACAGCTCCTCGGAGCTACAACTAGAATGCTAGTCTGTGCTTCACCTCGGCGAGGTGTTTTGTCCTCAAAGCCTTTAATCCTCAACTAATCTCCTTCATGTCATTCCATATTTCCTTAATTCTTTTGGACCACGCAGTGTCAGGCAAAGTCTGGTTACTGCTCCTAGAAAAAGCGGGGGAAGGGGGAGAAAGAGAGGAAGATATTGAAATAAATAATGTCAGGCAACATAAAGAAAACATACTTGACTGATTTTTAGACAGTGATAGCTAGTTCCAGCCCCTGAAATACATCTTAAAAATCTATTTCACTTGTACAAAGCATTCATTAGCTTTATCAGAAGCTTTATTACGATAGAGAGTTAGGAAGCAAGCAAAACACCAGCCTTAACCTTAAATTAATCCATTCACTACACTTCCTAGTGCTCCTTTCTTGGGTGGAACAGAACAAAAGAACACAACATGCAGCAGCAGCAGCTGCCACAGCAGGTAGGCAGATGTATGAATATAGCCAAGCAGCCCATCTGCCGAACTAAAGCTCTGAAAACGCTCTAGTTACCAACAGCATGTCCTTAACCTTATTCCCTTGAGCTGCGTAATCAGATGAGCAAGCAGAAGCACCAAGTCCTACGGCAGACTAGAATCGGTTATATGGACAACAGATTTTTTTTCAAGCTCACATGAAGATGACCCTCTAAAACACACCAAACCCCAAGACTTTACACCGTGGGGGGGGGGGGAATGAATTTTAAAAAAATGTTTTTGTAAGCACACAATTTATCTTAATTTAGTGAAGTTGGGAACTGAAAGACTTGATGCTTCTTCTCATTTAAGCAAAACTATGCACTTAATTTGTGTGAGAAAATTAAACTCAAAAGCTTCATTCTATAATAGGGTAGATTTCTCAATCCAGACCCTAATTTCTCTCCTGATGATAACGGGGAACACTATCATTGGAATTCATTATTCATCTTCAGGCAATCATGCTCCTAACTGCAACTACAGCACTTTAGAAGATTGCAATGAAGTTTTGTCCTCCCTAGAACTAAAATATTGAGAACTTAGTTGAATCAGTAATGTCAAAAGAATTTAAAGAATAAAATGCTAACCTAACGAGGTACACACTTGGACTTTGGGGGGAAAAAAAAAAAAAAAGGCAACAGTAACAGAGTCGATTCAGGAAAGTTCTCTTTAGGTTTTTGGCACTTTGAGACATCTGCCCCCTCCTCTCCCTGCAACGACTCGAAAAGATTTTGTTTGGATCCCATTATTATGAACAGAACTGGTCTAATGCTGTCTTTCCTTCCTAGGATTAGCATTTTAAATGCTCTGTCGTATCACTAAACAAACTTTGAGACAATAGTTAAGGAAGCCCGTCCACGTAGCAACTAAAAACTATTTCTGCATCTTTGTCAGAATTTAGTAGCAACTGTACTTGCAGATACCAATGTGCCCTTAATCAGCGATCAAAGAAAAGAAGATTTACAAGTCTGAACTTTCACATCTTGCATTTTGTTGCAGAGGAGGGACACTTCCAGTCACTTGGGATGCAAAATGCCAGGCCAGACTATTTTAACTGAAGGCAATTTGTCCCAGACAAGTTTTAGGGAGAAAATATCAGCACATTTATTACACTTCTTGTAGCCATTGTCAAGAGGACCTTCTACAAAGCGAAGCAGAGGGCAAGAGGAAAAGCACAAGCATTTATCACTCCTCTTAAAATAGCATTTGAATGTCACCTTTAAAACCACACTCTTAAATCTCTTAAGTGCTCGGCTAGGATATTAACACTTATATTTCTAAATCACTTGGAGGTAAATTCCTATGAGCCATCTTCTTATCTCTAATACACATTTCTTTTGATTTCTTTTTCTTTATTAAGAAGAAGCCCTCAGTGACATTTATCACCTCTATCAATTTAATAAAGTACAGCATAAATAAGTTCCAAAAACAAGGTGAGAAGGGGCCTCCTTCCCCAAAACAAGCTTTTGTCATCAGACTGCTTCGGGGCAGTCCCCTGTGTCACTGTGAAGATTTAGGATTGCTTAAGGACTTCTGATGCTGCTGATGCACACTGCCAACAGGAGCTGGCAAAGCTGGCGTCTACAGACCGGAGAGTCTCCGCCTAACACAACAGCCTCTTTGCTCGGAAATGCTAAAAATCACAGGTACCCTTACCTCCCAACATGGAGGTCATCTCAGCAACATCAAATCTGAGCAAATCAGAGGATCTCCCCTGTCAGCTACCTATCTACAGACACAGAATGATCAACAAGTAACATTTTTTACTCATTTTGTTATATAAACCATGCCTACTGAAAGAAGCATTTTTGAAGACAAGCATGCTCTACTCTCTCACAGCGCTAATGAAACCCAGCAATAAAAATAACTGGCATCTACACGGATTTCTCTTTGCTCTCTGTTCTAGACAAGCCAACAGAGCATCTCCAGAAACAAGGTCACAAACATCAAGCACACATCTGAATGTTACTGCTTCATTTACTGTTTTTCAGCTGATGGACTTCCAGTAAAATCCAGGTGAGCCACTGGTAACAGTCATCATCTAATCTCACCAAACCTTCTTCTGCTTCCCCCAAGAAAAGTCACACCTCTGATGTGATACATGGCTAACAGCACGTGCTGAAGATGGAAGGCAGCAGCAGCTACAGCCTGATCAAAATAAATTAACCACCGTTTTAATAAGAAAATGGTCAATACTGGAATGACTTAAGCTCTCCACCTTCTATGCTAGCAGGGTGGATGTCTTCTAGACAGTTAAGCTAAGTTGTAAGAGTCACAGTCTAAGTTGCAATCATTGCTTGTAGTGAAAGAAGCAAAGAAATGTATTTTCTCTGCTTAAATCCTGGCTGGTCAAAAAAAAAAAAATTTTTTTTTTTTTTATTAAAAAAAATTAAACCAAAAAACCACCCATGCTCAAAGGCAGGACCTGCATTAAGTAATAACTCTGGCTAAAGTAGTCACCAAGTGCCACGGCTCACTTCCCCATGAAAGCAGACATACTAACAGCATGGCCAAACATGATTAAATCAGCTTGAAGTCTTTTTAATAAGTAAATAATAATAAAAATAGTTTTAAAATATGAGTTTGTGTATCATCTTCTGTACTATCCCATACAACAGAGATTCCCAAAACAGTGACTGTCCTCCAGGTAGAAAGGAGAGAATACCTGAACCCTTAAAAAGGTGGATTGCTGAACAGAAGGGTGAATGCACATAGGAAGAGCTAGTGAACTTTCTATAGCTTTTCTGTTCCTCAATGTGAAAGACTGTACCAACAAGACTGAGCTAAAGAGCCAATCGCTGTATTTCCTGAAGACTGCCTCGACAACCTAGCTCTGCTCAAAGCAATGATATGCTCCCAACTACCAGGATACAGTCAATTGCTTAACATCCCTGTTGTCTCTACAAAGCTCAGGTTTACTCCAGTCTGCAACATTCCCGTCCTGAACAGCTAGATCTCAAGTTTAAGTAGTAGTTAACCATTGCTCAACTTACTATTTCAGAGCTACATGGGCTCATTAGCCTTGGGCAGCTTCCCACTTTTCCGAGGGGAACTTAACTGTCTGCTGCCTATGTACAACCTCACCTAGGGCTGCAAACTCTGAAACCTGAACTTCGTTAGTCTTGCTCCCAAAGCAGCAGACCCAGGGCAATCAAGACCAGGAAGCAGCAAGGGCAGCACACAGACATGCCCTCCACGATGCCATCTTCACTTCTGCCATCCAGAAGAACTTTTTGTAAACAGGTTCCTCAATTCAGCTATTGATCCTTCCATACAAGAAATTTAGAAGCATTTCTCGATGCCTTGCAGCATGTAAACTGGATAAACAGAAGAAAGCAGCTAATACTGGTTCAAGCTTTGAAGTGAAATGTGTCATGCAGAGTTCATATTTTTACAGCTATAGGTATCTCGAGACAAAACTCTTAAGTACTCAACAGATACAAATAAAACAGGTACTCGTGTAATGGAACTATGTACCCACAAGGAAACACAAACTCTGCAAATATTATGCTGTTCTGAATAACTAGGCTAAAAAGACCCCTCATGCTAAAAACCAAAGCCATGCCAAAGGTCATTTTGAGATTGGAACCTCCAAATGTAGGATTAAACATTAGGCTACTAAATCTGCATTTAAACATTGCATATTTAAACTACTTTTCCAAACTACTACGATCTGGTGTAGCAATTTAAGCACTTGCCGCGTGGAAGTAGATGACACAAATGACAGCAATTAAAGTCACATTCTTATTTTATGAACAAAGTTAGAGGAAAACATTCACCAAAAACTTCACAGACAGAGGTAACACCTTGACAACACACGGAAAGTCATGCCAAGACTTTCAAATTGTGGCCGATGAGACTTCTGCCTTTCAGCTCAGAGGAGCAATGATGCTTCCAGGACAGTTATGCAAGTGCCTGACCACGTCCATGGGAAGCACGCCTGGTCTCCCGAGTGGTTAATGCTTAGTTCTCATTGCTGTCACAGACAACTCTTCATGCGTGGTATGTTCTTCTTTGTCTAATCTATATGCAGGAGGAAGAGCAGATCTATGAAGAGATTGCCAAACATGATTTCTGACTGTAACTTCCAAAGAAAGTTGGTTATCTGGATACCTGAAGACTTCTTTCCCTCCCCCCCCTTCATATAGTCTGATTTCCTAGCATACATTTCACATAGTACGGCTGTGTTAAAAATTAAGTCTGTATAGTTTGGATCAGATCAAAGGATGGCAGGAATCGCATTCCCCTCAGCCCCAGGAAAGAGAGAATGACTCTCAAGGATGAAAAGAACGATCTCACGCACTTTGGCAATATTCTGCCTTCAATGGGAAGAGTCAGTAAATACGGCATGAGCATTTCTGAAAAGCTTAACTTCACAACTGTCTTAATAAGTTAGTTCTTTACAGAAACACATCCTTACAAAAATCAATCATGGCAAATCAAGGCAGTCAAAAATTTCTTGTTACGCTAAGAACCTGGGGGGTGTGGGAGTGAAAACCTCCTGTGCCTGTCCTCAAAAGTCAGTTTTTGCTTAGGTACAGTCAGCTAAACACCACAAACGCTATTCAGTAACATCCTTTGGGCAAGAAACTCATGAAATCTTAAGTCTCCCATACAATAGTTAAGCAGAAGCCAGACAGCATTTTATTTCCTTAATGCATGATGTACTTTGGCAAAGAACAGGCTTTGACAGAGGCAACTGAGGGCACAACAGCCTTCGAATATTTGGCAGCTTGTTGCTGTCAAGCAGCTGATGCAGGAATGACCAGCTAGAGTTCAGCCTGTGCCACACATTTGGAAACAATATCCTACGTCATTCAAGTTCACAGGAGCTCTGATACGAGACCGCAACCGCATCACGTAGGAGGACTCTGATGCAAACCTGCCGAGCCTCGTTGTTACATCACACGCTCCCACAGGGAATGACTCCTGCAGTCACCGTACCAGTTGGGCTGCAAACTCTTTTCCTAACATGGGGCATTGCTAATTATAAGTCAGCACCTACAACATTAAGTAAGGAGCCTGAGCATTGTCTTTTCTTCCCAGTCCGGAAGAAAATGGGGAAAGTATATAGCCATATATTACAAGTGTGTACTTGGAGGTTTTTAATGAGGTAACTAGAGGAATACAAAAATAAATACATGGTTTTTTGGTGGTTTTGGGTTTTGTTGTTTGTTTGTTTTTTTTTTACATTTAAGTACACTACAAACACAAGGTAGAAGGGGAAGGGACAAGCCTAAGCCAGAAACACTTCAGTTTTAGAGTTACATAGCCTGGAATTTCAAGAGGCCTTTTTTGGTCATACGACCACCCTCTCTCCCAACATAAGTTTAAAATATGGATGTGAAGAGGAGGAGTTTTATCTAAAAATAGTCCTAGATAAGTAAGAGAAACAATTGCAGTCACAAAAATATTTCAGGAACACTCTTTAAATATTTGATAGCAGTGTAACCTTGCAAATAACTCTATAATGGGGAGCGGTAACGCATTTAACGCAACCCTTCAGGAAGGTTGGGCGTTACAAGCTGATACGACGATCTTAAAGGTGTTTTCCAGTCTCAATGACTCTACGATACAATTTTTGGTGTCGGTGGTCCAGGAACCCTCTCTCCCACCAACCTCGCTCAGTGCCAGCTGCCGGCCCGATCCGCGGCTGTGCGGCGAACAAAAAGCCGAGGCAGCGCTGGGGGGGGGGGGGGGCCGGGGGGGGGTCAGGGGGAAGACTTACATTGTTGCCCTCCGTCCCTAAAAAATCTCTCAGCAATTACA
>JANIJG010005146.1:21669-32992 GCA_024611175.1 Megaceryle torquata | reverse complement strand
ACCCCCCCCTCCCCCCAACCCCCGCCAGGGCCCGCCGCCGGCCCGGTCCGGGGGTGGGCGGGGAACAAAAAGCCGGGGGGGGGGTGGGGGGGGGGGGGGAGCGGGGGGGGTGTCAGGGAGAAGACTTACATTGTTGCCATCAGTCACTAAGAAATCTCTCAGCAATTACATTCTCTTCTAAAGCTGACACTAAACCGGCCCAGGGATTCAAGAGGTGGGGCCAGCGGCGACCCGCTGAGGCGCTGAAAAAACACCCCGCGCAACTGATTACTCTTGTTAAGGGCCGTGCTTTTTGTGCACCTACTGCAGTTGTCACTGATTAACCAACTGATCTGGCAATTTCCTACATTCTTTTGCATTTAAAAAGGATCTGAGAGGCCGAGAGTCATCCCCTTTCATATTCCAGGGGGAGCGGGAGGCTGCGCCCCGTCCGGCTTGGCTGTGGAGGGGCGCGGAGGGGCCCCCGCTCCAGCAGGCCCCGGCTTCGCCGCCCTCCTCCCCCAGCCCAGGCCCGCAGCTGAAAATAATTTATCTGTTGGCTCTGCCGGGCTCCCAGCATATGCGATTGGGAGGGAAACGTATCCATCATGAATAAACTTGAGCACAAAGACAGGCTGAGTGTCACAGGATACAAAAGGGCAGAGGTCGCCGTAGCGAGCGGGAGGGTTTGCGCGGGGCAGGGCCAAGCGCTCATGGCCGCCTCGCTCCCGCCACCGAGCCTGCCCAGTTTGTCACATCCAGCGAGGTAAACAAAGCCCCGTCGCGGTCCGAAGTCACAAAAAACATCGTAAACAACAAATACAAAAAAACATGGGAGAGGTGACGACGCTCTACATAAAACGAGGCCTTTTCTCTTCCTTTTGCTGGAAGTAGCTTGTGGTGTTTACACCCTGAAAGCTGGGAATTGTAAAAATTCACGAGGTGGATACTCAAATGCTTCCCAGGGTTTCTGAACATGTGATTTTCCCTGAAATGTATTTTTTTAATCATGGGCAGGTTTTAAGACTTAATCATATCCCAAAAGGCTATTTCCAGCTATAGAATTATGAGCACTTTAAAGTAGCCAGACCCTATATTTTACTTTACCTGTTATAAGGCCAATACAATCATGTTTCATTCATAGTTTATGAAGTCTGAAAAACCACTTGATGAAATTACAGTCTACCGATACCACACATGGTATATTTGTCCACGTATATTCTATAATCATTTCAATTTATGACTTGTACTTAAGAGTCATTTTCCTGTACATGTGTTCTTCATAAATACTGGTAGATCAGAGTCTGCGCTTGTACAGGAACCACATATCCACACTCATTTCTGTGAAGATAAATACACCTTATACATCCAAAGTGAAAAGCCAGAGTTTTCACAGAACTAAAGAGAACATATTTCAGGATTGTGGAACAAAATGGTAGTTTTCCCTTACGCTCTTTACATGTGGCAAGATGAATCATCCCACATCTGAACTTCAAGCCCTTGCTCAACTTCTAGTACCGATGATAATTTGCACCCTATACGCTTAAGCATAGAGTCTTGAATCTTTCAGCAAAGAAAAAAAAACAAACCATCACATATTAGCCTGAGAAAGGATTATGAATTACCTTAAGACAAAAATAACACCGAAGTTTTATAAAGTATTTTAAACTAAATCACACCTGATCTTACCGGATTTTACAAATCTTAACTTTCTGTTAGAAAAAAAAGAACTGTAATACCAGACTAATGATATGTTTTATCAAATGGAATAGACTATTCAGAAGTGCTAAATTTTTTCACTAACTTAAAATTCACTGTAAAGAAAACAGATTGGGGAGGAAGGGGTGTGGAGAAATACAGTACACTGCAGGACACGATGCACAATCTCCACAAATGAAGTTAACAGATTTCAGGAACCTTCATCTACTGCCTGGATCATTGAGTAGGTCCAGTAATGTCCCACAGAATATGGAGGATAACTGAGATACAGGACAGGTAGAGTCTGGAGCTCTCAACAGCTCACAGTGTATTAAACTAAGATATTTAAGAGTACACAAACCACTGCATTCAAGTTCACTTAGGCATGGAAGAAAAGGTGCCTACACAGTATAAGCCATGGTGCCAGAAATTATAAATTGGAATGGGGACTGCCAGATGAGTAGAAACATCATCACACATCTTGTGTGGCGTGGGTTTTCTTCCCAGGCAGGACTGAGCTAGAACACATTCCCTCTAGAAAAGCAAGGGAGATTCAAGTGGAAGAGAAACAAATTTTCTTGTGCAAAACTTTAATGGGTCTCCAGTTTCTTCACAAAGAGCTAACTGGAGTGTTTTTAAGTGTGTTGCTTAATTGATAGGTGCTTCCAAAATTTACTTCAACATTCAACCAAACAAAAAAGCCTTCTAGGGAAAAAAGTATCATCTAAAGTTTTATAACGATGTGATCTCAACTCCCCTTTTCATCAAGATTTTGAAGAACTTGGAAGTAGCTTGCAAGTCAAAGATATTTACTGACCCTGTACCCACTGCCATAGTCATTCAAGCTATTGCAAGCAGTAGAAGCAGCTGACATTCATCAACCACAAAATCTTTTACGCCCAACAGGAAAGTTCCTTTAATTCTCCACAAGCTTTTCAGAGCTTGGTGATAAACACACAAGAGCAGTACTGCAATCATGGATAAGATGTGAAAAAGAAAATTTTACTCAGCTGAAAACAAACTTTCAAACTGGCTCCATTTCAGGAGGTAACTCTACCATCTCTAGAAAAGCAGAGCTAAACTTCATTTTATAATAGAAAGCACTATCTTCACTGCTCCTAACAAGTCACATTCCAATTAAATTTACCATTGAAGCACATTAATCTTGCTGCAGCATCTACAGAGGACTAGAAGTTTCCAATTCCTTTTAAAGAAACAAACAAACAAACAAGATACATTCACAATACCAAAGTTTTATTGCTACTCACTAGAAACTTGGAAGGTTAAGATTTAGTGCAGAGGTTTTCTGTGGTTTGGTTACTTTGTTTCTTTGGGTTTAAGTGGGGAAAAAAAAAATCAGCAAATTAAAGGCAGGGCAGGCTGACTGAAAGATTAGGGTATTATTTTACAAGTGGGAGAAATAGGAAGGTTTATTTTAGAGACTCATAGAATGGTTTGGGTTGGAAGGGACCTTCCTTTAAAGATCATCTAGAGTTTGGAAGAGTTTACACTATGTATTTAGTTGGAACAGCAGCTTCTTTACTTTGTGTTTCTAAATACCTGGAGAAGTGGAAGTCTGACCCATAAAACGGCTCATAAAAACAGCAACAAGCAAAATGCTTAAGTAGCAAAGACCCCAGAACAACAGAATTCAGGACTGTGAATCAAGTACTATATGATGACTGCTACCATGCTGATTTGCATAAACAGCCAAGTTTAAAGTAATTTCACTTACTAGAATCTGGCTGTCAGAACAAGCCCTACAACCACCTACGCTACAGCACAAAGCAGAAACGCCGATAAAAACCTTCATTCCATCAAGGCTCAAAAATCCGTTAGTCAAAGGTGAATAAACTCAAACCAGCTTGATCTTCTACCACTTGGCCTTTGTAAAACTGTTAAGGGGGATCTTTGGTTTGTATTTTCCTAAAACCCAACTCTTCGACTTCTCAGTTCAAGGATTTAATGCCAACCAAACCCATCATATCCCCACAGCACCCAATGTGTTCTGCACAGCTCTGCAAATTACTCAAAACCCAGAAAGAGAATAATTAAGCAAGAGAGATACTGAGACCAGCTTAATCAAGAGATGTCTGCAAGGCAGTAGCAACAGCTGTCAAAGGGATTTGTTCATCGGGATTGTCCCAGCCTGCTTCTGAGCATCCAGGTAAACCAGATGCCACCTTCCCTTTCAAATGCACCCCTCTCTAGCCAGCCATGCCTCTCACAGCAAGCTTAGCTAACAGCACAGGCTGTGCTCTCCACATATTCAAAAGCTGTTGCTCCCCAAAACTATAAGTATTTATTTAAAATTAAGATTTTGGGGCTCTTTTTTTTTTTTTCCTTTGGAGAAGACTGCATTTGTGTTTGATTTGTGGCTAAAGTAACTTTCTAGGGGCAGGCAAAGTGAAGGTTTTATTGAACAACTTCTAAGCCTCAGACTTGACAATATCAGAAAAGAGACTATCTATATTTACACCAAAACTTAAATGACATCAGACTTCTTTTTCTTATTATGAAGTACCTACATTTTTAGGCAGCTGCATTTATAGAAGCAGCAGTTTAGCGTTAGGAACGCTAAATGGTGCACGTCCTCCAATAACTCTTCCTGACACCTCCATATAAAGTGGATTTTCTTTAGAAGGGATGGAAGATGCTATGAAACAAGAATATCTATCATTTTTGTAGCAAATAGTAATTGAAGCATTAGTAAAAAAAAAAACCCAACCCAAACAAACAACAAACCAAGAAAACCACTTAAAACATCCCAACAAAACCACTTAAACATCTTTCTGCTTAAAAGGAAAAAAAACCCCTATTCTTTAGGGATCTCAATTGTAGGAAGCATCACACGTACAAGAGAGCTTATTAAATTTTTTCACAACATCACGGTGCTCTCCTAAGGAAACAGGCTAAATCACTTTTTCTGTCTACAATGAACATGTAATTCAATTTCGTTCGTTTAAACCAGGAGAGTCAGCTTCACCGTATCAGCCTGATCCACAAATAGCCCTTGCTGGCAATCTGGGAATTTGAGATTATTGATATGGCCGTGACTTACTATTCTACCTGAGGATGAACAGTTAATTTTTCATGTCTCACACCCGCTCCCTGTGTCATCTTCACAGCAAGGACAAAACTGAGCTTCCTCTCACACCTTCTAAAACACTGAATGAAGTAACAGCATTAAAGCTGGAGTGAATTTACAGGTAAGGGCCAGAGCAGCACTAATAAAAGCCTTTTTTTTTTTTTTCCCCCAGAGCTGAAGCCAACTAAAACAAGTTTAAAGACAGAGTTTCATTTGAGAGGCAAGGAGGAAGTATACATCAACAAAGCAGCGATGCAAGGAACATCTACAAGATGGAAATCTATGTAGCACCTCTATTTCAAACCTAGGATGGCAATATAGCCCCATCTTTTATACTTTGTTACGAAAGCAGTGTCCAGCTGTTATTTCACAAAAGACATACCACCTTTTATAATAGATACAAATGAAACGGGGCTACAGAACACATTCTGAAATATTTTTACAGCTTTGAGAACCAGACTGAAGATTTCAGCATTCACCACAAACTTCACACTTCCCTGGAGCCAGGAGACTGTCCAGCCACTTTCCCCTACTTCTTTTTGACCTAGGTATCTGCAGCTTTGAATGAATTCAAACTCAGATAACTACTAATTCATCCATTTAAATTAATTTCCTATTCCTGCTGCACCATACAGTAGCTACTTTATCTGGGAGCCTTGTAGAGAGCCTCAGAGCTCAACGGACTAGCATACCAAATAACCTCACTCCTCAAACCAGCAGTAGACACTCCACTGCTGTTTATCCTTGAACTTTAGAAATCACAAGTTGGCTTCCCCTTGATCCTGATGTTCTGTCTTCCTTAGTAACGCTCCAAGTGCAGAAGACAGAGTGGGGAAGCTTCTTTCAAAACACTGCAGAGCCCCTCACATGACATCTCCGTACCCATTCGCACCGCTCAGCTAAACTGCTGAACTATTTACAACACGGCAGCTGCTGGGGACTGAGCTCACAACGGAGATGCTGAGTTGCATCACTGTTATCCCTCAATAAAACCATTCCGGATTCACTAAGTCCTCTCCTCCTCGGTCCCAGTTTCATTCTGGACACACATCTCATGAGCACGGAGCTTCTCTCCTCGCTCTGTGCAGGATGTGTGTCAGCTGCACCGACGCTCACACGCTTCCACAGAAAACTCTACAGTGGTGCATCCCATCTCTGATAATGCAATACATCTGTCCTCCTAAACGGCAAATAATTGCTCCTATCAGCAACTCTGTGATATTTTATTTCTCCGTTATCAATTTCTGCCAACATCAAGCTAATAAATTCATGATCCCCAGTAAGACATCACTGGTTAAGTTACATATACCACATCAGCTGGGAGCTGGGTGCAGAGCAGGGCTAATTTGAGAAACACATAGAAACCTCACTTTCAGGAGAATGAGCATTAGCACTTTTAATGTGCTCTGGGACTCAGGTTGAATGTATGAACCACTTTAAAACAAAAAATCACTTTACAGTAATTTTCAACTGGTTGCCTAACACCCATCTGCTAAGTGACTACCATCAAAACACAACCGTAACACTAGTGATGAATTAATATTAAAACCCTTCAGCGAGATCATAGAAGTCCTCAAAAAACAGCCCAAGTTGTCAGAGCACACTTCTCCCACATGCTGAGTAGCAGGCAGGTACTGGAAATAAAAGCTCTGTTCAATTCCAGAAGCGGGTGCTAGGTACGTTTCTCATTTACACATATAATTTTGAAATCCAAAGCAATTTGACAGTGTCTAAACAGATTTTAAAAGCCAAGAACAAATACTTCCAAAAGGAAGACGATGTGGTAGTCAGAAAAAGGAAAGCTGCTCACTCCCTAGGACAACTTTACTAGCACAGGACTGCACTTTGGTCATGTCATAAACTTGCACTGGGATAATCAATGAAGTTCTGCAGGGCTTCCCTGCACCAGCAAGTCCAAAGCAGTTACAATTCCTCACATAAAAGGAGGCGTTGTGTTGTTCACCTGTTTTGCTTTACAGGACTACTTCTCAGTTGCACGCCTGCATTGCCTCTGTCTTTGCTGCTGTCGGTGACTTGCCAGTATCACTCCAGAGAGCAACAGCCCAGCGATCTGTGAAAGGGATAATCTAAGCAACTGCAGGATGGAAGAGGTGCTAAAGACAAGAGCAGCCAAAAATAGCAGTCTGAAGACGAGCAGCAGGCATCTGCCTGCCAAAAGAGAAGACACCTCACAGGGTAAAGTTCCCCAGCTCCTGGGCCAAGAGAGCAACGGCTACTCCAAGGTTTCTTAATGCCTCCCTTGGCTCTCTGCTACTTCTAACTAGTTGCATATTTTTGTCTTCACAAATAAGGCTTCAGTGATTTCTCCCACCATTTGCTGCAAGTTAACCTTCAGCATCACTGCACGTTCCTGAGCCCATCACAGACCCAAGCACAGTGCTCCTGCCAGGGTGGGGGGCAGCTGCCACATCGGGCAGGCCCTACATCATCGCACATGCAATGAAGAGGAGTAAACACATTTGCTACAAAGAAATGAGAACGCGCCTAATGAAGTTTTTCAGCATTATCAGATGCGCATGTGTTGCGCACCACGTTTCCGAGAGGAAAGGCAAAGAAGCATGCGAGCCATTTTCTCCAAAACCACAACCCCCTAATTCCCCAGGTCAGCGCAGTGTCTGGTCCTTCAACATTTCACTCGGCTCAGCAGATGATGAAACAGTCACACCAGAAGGCCCTGTAACAGATGGAAACCAGAGCAGCTGGAGAGCAGGGAAATGTCTGTGCGGGCGTGGGGCGAGGGGGTGGGGTGGGGGCAGAAAGCCCATCCCCGCTCCTGAGCTTTAAAGCTGAGTGCAGCCATCACTGCAAACCCAGCCCACGGATCTGCTGAGGAGAAAGCTGAAGGAAGCAGTACACAGCCGGATGATTTAGTGCTTCCCAGACTTCCCATCAGGAGAGCAACACTGAGCCATGCGAGTGCTGGGTGCGAGCTGCTCAGGCGAGCGAGAGGTAGCAGAAAAGAGCAAGTGGGCATTCGCCTTCTTCGTGAAATGCACAGCAGATGAAGAACTGCTGACAAGAGGAAGCCTAGAACTGGAACGGTGAGGAAGGAGACAAAACTACACATGCATACTGGAGAAATGAGTAGGGAAACAGTGGATGAATTAAGATCAAAACCATCAAGGTCTGTAGGATTGTATTTTTTTTTCTTTTCCTTTTTTCAACTGAGGTATTACGGAACCAAAGCAGCACAGAAATACATTTTTAAAGAGGAAAAAACAAACATGGGAAATGAAGAAGAATAAAAATTGAAGAAAAAAAAAAAACCCTGACATATGGCACAATTATTCCACTACAGTTTAGATTCACAGCTTTACAACACCTGCGCAGTTAATAACCGTATTAAGTCATACATGATGTCACCAGCATTTCCTTTCTCAACTTAGTTAACAATATAGTAGGGAGATAGAGCTAATGGGGGTTTCTACACTTTTGGAAAGACAGATGACTGTCCACAATTAAGATGCCCATCTCTTGGCACACTTTGGATGGCAGCCTACCCCCAATTCCCAGACAAGGTAAGCAGACCAAGCCCTACAAGGGGAACAGTCATTAAACAGAAATAGTTTTATAAACACAAAGAGCAGGGTGGGTTTGGGGTTTTTTTTTTGTCATTTGGTTTGGTTTCTTTTATACTTGTTTGTTTCTTTTAGTCCTGGCTGGAACTACCTTCTGCTATCCTTTTGGCTCCTCAAGTCAGGAGACAAGAAACTAAACTGATCAACGTGTAAGACGGAAGTCCTCCTATGAGAGCAGCAGATTACAGTGTTAACCCAGATAATGCAAACAAGGTCAATTCAATGTTTGTAAAAGACACAGAGAAATTCTCCCTTTTTTTTTTTTTTAATTTTATTTTATTTTTATTTGGCCTGCCATGTAGAATTAAGACTTTGAACACTGATTTTCAGCAGCTGGAGCCAGTGCAAAATTGACAGGGCAGCAGAAAGTTTTCGTGACAATTTTTATTCTTAGTTATTCCTGTTCCTAACCTCAAACAAGATGTTTTCATTCTACTGCTTACCCCAAACATCTCAAGAAAACATTCGGGTGCAGTCTGACACTACAGGTTAAGCTGATCTAACCATTAGTTGCCATCCGAAGATCGTCACCACGGGGCAGCTGAACAGCAGTGACAGCACAAGGAAAGACGCAAGAGCGGTGCGGCTGATTTCGAGCAGCACAACCCATTGGATCAGCTTATTACTACACCACTCGCTCACAACTGCCTCCAGGCCATGGCCAGGTGGTTCAACAACTTAACCTGAAAAGCACAGCATTAAAACAAGCCAGGCGTTTGCTCTATAGATAGAACATGAGAATCTAGTGTCTGCTGGTATGACTTCCAGAGAATAAAAAAAAAAAAAAAGAGAAATTCTAATTAGATCAAAGACATGAAAAAAATATTTTGTGTCTAACTGATCAAACACATAATCAAATCAACACCAAAGACTACACAAAGCATGGTAAAACTTGCAGTTACCTCCAGCCACTCCTGTTGCCTGGAAGATGGCTGACCCGGAGTTCTTTCATACCAACGTACGCCTCCAGTGAAGGATGTGCAAATATTCTGGGACCTGGTGCTAGAGTTTCTTTTCAGACAAGAAATGTTGTATCTCAGTGTGATTTAGGAAAATAAAGGCCATTTGTGAATACTACGGATATTTGTCAAGAGAGTCAAAAAGAACAGGTTTTAGTTAAGACATTCCAAAAGCAATTAATCCATGGTGCTCAGAGGACTGCCTCCAGCAGTTCCAGCCAAGCGCACGCACAGCCCCTCAATGAGCGGCTGTGATGGATAAACACGCTACTGAGAGGAAGAATATTTCATCTCCATCCACTCAACACCTAGGAAGCCTCCTGGACACAGAGAGGTAAAACTTTCTTACACTTCTCACAACACTTCTCCTGCTCACATTGTACTTGTCTGCAGTCTTCCCCAAAGCCCCGCTCTAAAAGGCCATTAGCATAAGATTGTTTTGGGGGTTTTTAAAACATATTCACCACAAGAATTTTTAAATATATCCCACTATTTGTAACACTTTTGTTCCAAGAGCTGACCATTACAGACTATTTTCTAGATATGGCAGGACAAATTCCTTCCTGTCTGAGAGTTTCCATGGTAATAAAAGTCCCCTTTAAACACATTCACGGTGGTTTGGGCAGGCCAAACAGGCAGCCTTTGTACTGAAAAGCTCCCTCTTTGTACTCCTCTGTGCTGATCCTGCACAAACTACCGTAAAAGTGTATTTTAGTGGAGGCAGAGTAAAACTAAGGCTCGCATCAGTTTCACACGACAACTGTTTATCCCACAGCACAGATACAATCCTCTGGAAGATTCCCTTCCCAAAGAATTTCAAGTGGTTGGAGAAAGCAAGCTCCAGGGCACTCTATGAAACATTTCAAGCAGACCTAAGCCGAGCAACTTTGCCACTTATGCTGTTAAAAAAGATGAAGTGAAATGACCATCCTCCTTTTCCCTTCCCCCCTGCCCCACCACGTAGTCTCACTGCTATTTGGGGATGGCATATGCACACCACTCCAAGCATTTCTTGTTAAGGGTAATCTCAACTGATACCTCCCTAGCAATATGCAGCCCTGTCATGGAAAGGGACTGGGACCTAAGGTGTGGTTCAAATTGCTGTTTGGAAGAATATACAGAAAGAAAAAGATGTTTTTAGGATGTTCAAAGCACCTGCCTTTAAATTTTTATCTATTCACATTTGTACTCTGACACCTTTGAGTACTAGAGCAAATTCTGGCACATTTGAGTCTTGCTACAAGAGGCGTATTTCCATATTAGGACTTTGCATTTCAGTAAATCTCACAGTATTTCAGATATAGAAAAATTCTCTTTTCCCCCCACTACCACTACAGCAGACTTTCTACAGATGCTGGACCAACTCTACAGGCAATGGATTCTCTTCAAGAGCTAAATAATTAAGTATAAACATGCAACTTTAATTCACTAAGACTTCAGCCATCCTTTCGCTTTTTCTTTTGTTAGCTTTTGAAAATTTGTATGCAGATTTCATTTTACACAAAAAGCCTGTTTCCTGATCAAGTTCACTCACTCAAGTTTCAAGCACTAGCTTTTTAGCTTCGCACACCTCTGTAGGACTCTGAAGTACAGCTCAGTTCCCAAGCCAGCATTTCTTTGCTTACAATAAAATAAAGCAGAGAAAATTTAAGCATTTAACCTGCACAGTGAGCTTTTCCTCCCTGCTACCATTAGAATTTGAGCCCTTTTGTGTTTTGGTTTGGTTTTGTTTTTTTTTCCAACCCCATCTAGGAGAAATTTCACCCTGGCTTCTGAGAAAGTGTGTAAAGAAAGAAGCAAGAACAGCAGGGTTAGCTCTGAGAAATCAACATAATGCATCATATCTCTCATCTCAACAGTTTTAAAACACCCCTCAGACATCCCTCACACACCCCCCCCTTCCCTCAGCTCCTGCCCCCCACCATATAACTCATTTCCCACTGGGTGCCCCCACACCTGAGAGGTCCAATATTTACTGTGGACAGCCTCTGCTTCCCAAG
>JANIJG010005146.1:0-21569 GCA_024611175.1 Megaceryle torquata | reverse complement strand
TTACCGGGGACAGCCTCTGCTTCCCAAGAATCGAAGCAGTTTCTCCAGCATTATCCAGATGAGTGGGACAAAACGAAAAATGTTTAAAAAAAAAAAAAAAACAAACAACAAAAAAACCAACACCAGTCTTGTGATCACTTTCTCAAGCCTGAGAATGAAAATACCTGATCTTTGATCTCATTTAGAGGTACTTAATTTCCTTTTTGGCCATAGAGGAAACAGCCTTAAAATTGCAGCAAGTTTTAAATGTGAGAGGCAGTCCAGTAACATTTAAGACAAGCAGATTGAACGGAAGGAGAGGTTTGAGAAAGGCACGTTACACAGAGCTCTTTGGACCCCTAAGACCAAGCTAGAGCTGTAACTTTCTGGAGAACAGCAGATTTTAAGACCAGGATCAGAGCAGATGCTGAAAAATCAGAAGACAGCAAAGCATTCATGAAATGCTTCTCAAAATAATAGGTCTGGTATCTCACCAGCTACTCACAACTGAAAAAATTACAGTTTTTACTCAAGCAAAAGCTAACAGCATTTATTTTTTTCCTGATAGAAAAATCTCAACTCGAGGAAAAGAAACTGAACAGAATTTGTTTTGGTTGCCAGCAAAACCTGGTCTATCGCTTTCGTTGAAACTAGTCCAATTTAAACAAACATCAACGTAACATCCCACATTTCTCATGCTAGCAAATCTTATTAAGAATACTTCCCACAAACACATGGCATTGCTCAGTTATTAACAACAAAAAAAATAAATATCCTTACACAGTCCTTGAGGATCATTTCTAGCAAATCCATCTACTCAGCAATCTAGCTCTGAATTTGTCTCCTTAAACAGATGCAACACGTTAGATGATTTTCACTGTAGGTTGTAATATTTCTGAGTGCGTTTAAATTGCCCTCAAATTATGCTTTATCAAGCCACCATGCTGATTGTAAGATAACTGAATATAATCAGAAAAGGTGAACTGTAGCCTGTTTCCTATGCACCCACTTCTTAAAATCAGAATCGTCGCACGACAAAGATTTCATTACCACCCTGTTCTGACAGAAACCAATATTAATTATTATTTGAATTAACCTTTGAGCCATAGTTTTCATCAGTACTCAGTAAAGACACGGACAATTTCTAATTACATTCTACTCTCATTATAAGTCACTAGGCTGTAAAGCTATATCTGACAAGACTGCTGTACTTGGCCTTGAAATGCTTTGGACTTCACTATAAATCTTTCAGCAACATCTCAGAACTCATTGAATACAAGAGCTATCACACAGGATGCTTCTCCAACAAGTCAGAAGTGTTTTTAAAGGGATACCAACTGTGCAATTGCAGAACTGCAATGCTGCTGATGAAGGGAAAGAAACTATCGGTGGCTTTATCATTCAGCATCATTATAGAGATGATCTTTTACCTGAAGTTACATACAGCAGATCCACTCCATTTATCAAGTTCAATTATGCAGTGATCCTCAACTGAATCATAATTATACTCAACAAATAGTATAAGGAGGAAATGAAAATTTATAGATTGACTGAAGTCCGATTCAAAAGCTTCCAGCAAATACCCCCATCATGGGCTATGTGCATTACAGAGCAGAGCGAGAGGTTTTATCCACTGAAGAGTTATTAGTTCTCTAGTAGGAAATGTGGATTTTCAGGGTCATAAATGAAGAATAACCTTTATTTAATACATAAAAATTAGTGCAAGAGGACAGTTTTTCTTTGGGTCATTTTTCTGCTTTGCCTCACATAATCGCTTTGCTGCGGTCAGTGAGCTAGCCAGCTAAAAAATGAAATGTATACCTGGACAGAGGAAAGCAAATGCCATTCGGGAGAACAGGTTTCTACCCTTGGCTATGCCAAATCTGTTGAACGAACAAATTAAACTTCTAAAAGAGTGATTTCTGGCTCCGTAACCCAAGCCTCGTTTTCGCAACTTCACAAAGCTCACATCTATGACTAACTCCAAATGTTCAATCTCTGAGCAAAAGACAGTTTTATTTGAAGGAATACCAGAGGCTGGGATCTATCAGGTTTCAAAACCAGAACCTGACTTAGCTGCTGACTCAAGACATATTTCAAGATAACAGGAACATATTTCAAGATATCATTTTTTAACCTTCTACTGTTGAAAATACCTGTATCTTAAAACAGAAGCCTTGGTATGAAATCGGTTTAATTCCAGTGAATGACATTTCGTGTGATAGAAACCTTGACTTGGACTAAACTGCACAACAGTTATGACTTTAAATTTTGTTCACCTCCAAAAAAAAAAAAACAAAACCAAAACCAAAACAACTCAATGAAATTTCCTTCACAGTTCACTTTTATGGATGCTGTTAATTACAGCAAAGATCCAAGTTACTAATTTCATAAAGATTTTAAAAGAGAAATTACAAGACACAAGGAAACACAATACAAAGTTTGGAGTTAACACAGAAAATTTCACCTGCACGTGTATTTAAATGTATTACAGATTCCATATGCACAACAGCTTTGTAATCACACAGGTTAAATGACGGCCCATGACCAGAAGAATAGGTAGATAGGGTCAGGCTTATGACAAGACAGAAGATCTCTTGATTTCTGAGAAAGGCTAAGCACAATGGATAGCACTCTAGTCTATAAAAATGCTTGTCCATTCAAAAATAGCAAGATCTGGCCACAGTAGCTTGTTGCTTTTTCTCCCTCCTTCCAGTTGCATGCTTTTCAGAAGTTCCTCGAAATTCACATCTTTGTATTGCAATAGTATCCATGTGAGAATCACCCTTTTATACCTAGAACCTCAAATGTCTGGATTATTCTTCCACTCCTCCAGCTAAAATCACACTAGCGGATGGTCTGACTGTTTCTTTTGCAGGCAGAGAAGGGGAAAAAAGAAGAAGAGAGGCAAGAAAAAGCATCATTCTTAACCACTGAAAAATGGTGCTTAAACACAAACAGTTTATTTCCTTCTACTTATCTCATTAATAAGAAAATGAGGCTGAGTGATGGACAAATGTAAATCAACTCATGCTCCAATCACACACATCTGTCTGATTCAGATCAGTAATCACACAGGGGGAAAAGGAGGCATCAGAACCATAACAGCATAGTCCATCTTTATGACCATTTTTAAGTACCTTCCACCCAAAATTTCCAACAGTTTACTGTTGTAGTTAATTCAGGATGAGCTCTATTGCCCTGTTAAACTTCAGGGTAGACCAGAAGGAACAAACACATATCCAAGCCTTTGAAAAAGCAAAGAAAACTGACAACTTGCTGTCAGTCAGTTTTTATTTTATCCTACAACAAACCCTACATTGGAACTCTATTCTGCTAACGCATAACAACTCCATACATCCTCTAGAAGAGGGATATGGAAGCCAAAGCACATGATATCATTTCATAGCACTCATCAACACATATGCCTTTTTGATTAAAAATCAGGTAGTACTAACAAGATCATGATGTCACCAACACCTAACTTATCCCAAAGACTTATCTGGCCTGCAGAAAGACTGTCCTGCCTTTTAGCTTGATACCTTCAGCATATTTCAGATTTAAAACGCTGAGCTTCTAAACCAGTTTAAAATAAAGAAGCCCAAGATGCAGTCGTCTCAATTTTCAGCAATTCAGAAATCACAATTTGATGAGTAATTGTCATTTGTGGGGCAGTACCCAACTACTCAGAAGTCTTTGTTAAAAATATACCTGACGGAGCACAGCCTTTTAAAAGCCTGTTGCCAGGCCCAGAAGATACTGCCTTACTGCTGGGGGATGGGGGGGCACAAAAGTGATATATGCCTTTGCAAGGATCACAGAAACAGGAGCAGATACCTATAATCCATAGCTTTGTTCATGCTACTAGATTTAAGACCTACTTCCCCCTCCCAATGGCACTTTCAAAATCCCATGTGTGTAGGGGGACGGGGGGCAAGGAGGTTGAGGGAGGAAGCGACAGCATTACAGCACCTCATTTTGTTTATCTGCTATTCATAGACCATGACGAAACCTTCTCCAACTGTCCGCATGCCATTTTTTTCATATCAAATTTGCTAGTGACACTTTTAAACAAGCCTATGAGCAACATATTCTAATAAATCAGTCCATAAAAGTCCCTATTCCACTTAAACCTGGGCACTAAGTGACTGATAACTTGTGATCTTCCAGTATCAGTGCTATGTCGTACTAATGCACAACTACACAGCTTTGCAACAAACAAATTCCAGATTTCCCCAGAAACCAGCAAGAGCACCCCTCATTACACACTACCTAAGAGAATTTACCATCTCGCAACAAACTGCTTTTGATTTGTGTCTAGGCTGGGCTAGTTTCAACCTTTATAACTTCAAATTTTGTTACCAACCTTTACTTTGCAGACAGAAAGCCACCCCTCCACTTTCTTCTAGGTGCTTTGCTAGTACTACCTGAACTAAGAAATGACCCCGTCCTAAAATTCCCTTAAGTTCTTTCTTAAACCAAAAACCTATACTTTCTTTCCCCGTACCCTCAATAAATTTACTTCTAAGCACATAGCTTGCAATTTCACCTATTTTCCGAAGAAAACAAAACAACTAATGAGCTTATCTTGTCCGTACAGCAGGCTGTCTAGAAGCTGGAGTAGTAAACTTTCTCGTGAAAGTTTAAAAATTAACTTATCAAAGCACAACCGTGACTCCTCAACAACTGGATTGGGCACGAGCCTTTCACAGGAGGGGAAAATAAAGAAAAACAAATTTTGTAAGATCTCTTAACATTCTGTTTGTTTCTGTTAGGAACTCATACTTGCCATCTCTCAGAGCAGCCATCTTGAAGATGCAAACGCTCCTCCCTTCTAAAAATCAGTTCTCCTACTTTCATGACTACTGGGTCTCACAGATTTCACCACCTTTATAAAACAAACAGTTTATTCCATTGCTGAAGTGTAAAGCTCCCCAAAATTCCCTACTTTATGCTGAAATTCTCCACGAGTACTTATCCCAAGCTACTTTGACAGCCTAAATAACTCTCAAGACAGCCTCTTCTCTAACATGAATTATCAAATGAAACACAGAATTACCAGTCAATGCCTGGAACTTTAGATTTATGGACTTACTACTTCCCAAGTACTTCTCAGCTAAGCAAAGCAACATAATTCTCAAAAAAAAAAAAAAAAAAAAAGAAAAAAGAAAACCAACCAACCAAGCAACAAAAAGCAGGACGAAGTGGTTCTCATTTGTGCAAATGTTTTTCTAAATACGGTGCTCGCCTATCTATCCATGAAGACGTGAATAAACTCTTACTGTTCCACCACTGCTTCAAGCACCAAAGGTTTTTATACAGAGTGGTACTGTAGCACGTCACAGACTACGATAAAACAGAGAGACCTCAGTTGTAAACAATTAAATAATATACTACAGTACAGTTTTTCAAGTAGGAAGCCAAGAAAAGTCAAAGTTATGGTTCCCACGATAACTACAGCTTGATTGTGATACTGGTTTATAATGGATGATTGAACAAACGCATCAATTTACAATTGATGGGGATTATAACTGAAGGACACAGTCACATACTTTGTCTCACTTTTAAATTAGTGGCATTCAAAATACATTTCCATGCCAGTTGTACATCTTAGTAAGGTGACTGGTTGGCTGGCAAGAAAAACAGGCTATGGAAGCACATAAACCATGTTTATCCAACTTCTCCAAAGTTACAGTGAAGCACACAGGGCAACACTGCTGCATTTTAACTAGATTACAGACTATCTCAACATCCAACAAATTATATTACATTCAGATTTATCTGTGTTGTATTTGACTTGACTATACCATGACTCACAGCTACTGCTAATGAAATCCATTAAATATATTTAAGCTTCACATTCCTAAAAAAGCACCAGCAACAAAAAATGCATGACTGGAATGCTTTGTTTCAAAGGGTAAAATGCATGAAAATGTGGAAGCTTGGTAAAAGAAACAAAATGAGACAGACAAAACATCTGCAAATAAATGGACAAAAATATTATACTGAAAATGCAGAGACCTGAGGGGAAAAAAAAAATATTCATCACAGTTAAGCCACAAGCTGGTTAAACCAGCAATTTAAACCACTCAAAATTGGACAAGAGGCCATCAGTAAGGACATTTTTCATCAAGAAGGGAAATAAGTGAGGAAAAAGAGAACTAGCAAGAAAAATGCAAGCAAAAGGTACGTTCATATAGGGGCAAGGAATAAAAGGTCCTTTCACACATGGCCTGGTAGACAAAGCCTCCTAGAGAATCCACTGGGCTAACATCTAACCAAGATATGAAAGAAATATTCCAAGAAAATAAACAAAGTTTAAAGTTTTTTGCCTCTACTGTCACTGGAGAAGCTAAAGGAGGCTTTCATCCTTTGCCTCACATAAAGCCTCCAAGGCAGTTTTGGTCAAAGCAAAGCAAACAGTGGCAAGTTACCAAAGCAAGCTGGTATTTGCCCGGGTTCTGAAAAGCTGAAGAATAAAATAGCCTATCTATCCCCTATACCACAGCATAGCTGGGTCTCAAGTGCTGCTTTCATGTCAACGGTGCATCAGTTTTGGAAGGTGATCACACCTTGAGTCAGCAGGGAATGAACCAGCAAATCCAATGTCTTAGCAGGGCAAGTAAGTAGAAGATAGAAGAACCCATGTTCGTGGGCAGGCAGCCAGGTACAGACTACAACAGTGACACTGCTGCTTTCCCAAAGAAGAGTCCCATCTTAATAATACATGACAATCCTTGGAAGAAATTGGTAAGTGGTGAAAGTCTGAGCTAACGTGGATGACCAAAACACGAGCCGACTGCTGAACAAAGGTCCTGCACCAATGGCTCCTAAGGAAACTAAGCTACAAGAGCAAAAGAAGGAAGGTCTTCACGTGGATAGCTTAGTTCAAAACAGGGAAGAAAAGCGTTAGGAAACATCACCTGACTCCTTTCCAGACCTGTGTTGTTTAGCATGCACATAAAAGATGCAGAAACAGTTGGTGAGCCTTGACGTGAGGTTGAGGAAAATATGAACAAGTTCATTTTGCTAAAAATTAAAATCAGCTATGCAGGAAGAGCAGAACTTCATTGTACCCACTGTAGGTGTAATAAAATGCAAATCAACTTCAGCGAAGGTAAACAGAAGGCAATGCACCTGAGGAAACACAATCCAGCTGGTTTTACATACATTTTACCGAGCTCTGACACGACTACCTCATTGTTAAGAAAGAGATTTGGGGGCTAGATCTAGGAAGACAAGATTTGTCAGAAGAGTAAACAGAACGCTAAGCATATTGAAGGGAAAAAAGAAAAACAATTAAAAAAATAATCCCCCCAAACCAAACACAGAATTGAAGGAGAGATAAGGTACATGGGATGTATGAGGTACACATAATTTGCTGTAGTGCCAGTATTTGCTCTGCCCACCTGCATTTCAAGAGTAAAACTACTGAAGGACCAAAGCGGGGTGACAGGCATCTGAACACCCTTCAGAATCCCCAGCCTCGAGAAGGGACAACCAGGGAGAGAACAAGAGAGTCTAAGAACGCAGGAGCGGCGTGGAACAGATAAGTAGTGAACCATTGTTCCCTCTTTCTTTTAACAACGAAACTAGAGAACATCAAACAAAACTAGCAGGTGGTAGGTTCAAAATAAAACAAACAAAAGGAAGCAGTTCTTCATACAATGTGTACTTAAGCCGCACAACTCATTGCCACTGCCCCGATGGAAGCTGAGAGTTTACACAGACCGAGAAAAGACTAGATGAATTCATGCAAGAAAAATTCATTCAGTGTTACCTGTCACTTTTTCTGAGGTAACTCTGAGCTGCAGAGCTGTGCAGAAGGCTAAGGGGCTTGCTTTGTTTCTGGACAGCCTCCACTGCAGTCACTGTGAAATGGGATTCTGGATGAGACAACCCCTCTGGTCTCAACCGGCAGAGCTACCTACCCTCTGGTACTAAAAAAGCAAGATCATCTTGGTAACAGGGTTTTAACAGCTCTTGACAAATATGCTACTTGAATAACACACAGTTTCCAGTGTATCATTTCACCTTCCTTCAGGAAGAAACTGTATTTCAGCCCGTGTTACCAGCACTTCGAGAACACAACTGAGATTGCAAAGTTTGAGGAGACCACAGCACAAATGAGACAAGGAGACTCAAAACAGCGACCAGTGGACTCTTGCTGAAATTCTACCCTTTCTGGATAAAAGATAACCCTATTCAACAACAATCATAGATTTTAACCCCTTGAGGGAGTAAGAAAAAAAGGGTGGGTAAGGGTAGTAACAGAAATACTGACAATACCAAATACTGCAGCACAAGCAGTACTTCTCCAGAGGCTGCTCAGTACCTCCGGTGGGGTTTTGTTTTGAGTTATAACCAAGCCTAAGTTGTGTTATACATTGAAATTTTCAGAATACTGAAGTTGTATTAAAAACATTTTTTCATGTTTGGGGAGAGAAAATTAAACACAACACTAAGTGGTGCAAAAATTAAAATATTCTTACTTTTTCCAATTTAAGCAGCAGTGGTAAGGGGTAATAACAGCCGGAGCACTGCCCTGAAGCTTTACTACTGTTATAAAAACGTACTTAAAATAACTACAACATATTTAGGTTAAGCACTTAAAGGAATTACTGGAAGACTGAATTCAATCTCCAGCTCAAATCCACAAGTCATTGTGCAACATCTTAGCTGCTGAAAACAAACCCTCTCTATTACCTACCAAGAGGGGACGGTGCCCAGCTCCTCAGCTGGAGGTATGAGCCTTTCCCCTCTACAAATACAGAGGACACGGCCATTGCTGTTGCAAGCAGTGGAAGAACTCTGCCTCTTTGCACCTTCCACCTACTCCTGCTTCCTCTGATACAAGAAAGGTGATGCTGCCCTGTGTGCTGAGCACAGCCCAAGCCTGAAGACAGCAGAACAAGCCTTCTGCTAAACCTCTGTCAGATGCAAGGCAGGACAAGCCAATGGTCTATTTTCAAGGACTTGTAACGATCCAAGTTTTCAAAGGTACAGGAAGACTCACCGTAATGCCCAGATCACACCCAACAAATGACATAACCTTGCTTGGAACCATGCAGCTCTTCAAAGACACTATGCAGTTGTAGTTAAATTAAGTTAAATACTTCAGATGGAAGAAAAACATCACAGAAAATGTGAGTCGAAATAGCCAGTAACATAGCAGAGAACAGCAAGTCTATTATCTAAACTCTTTCTACTCCTAAGCCTAAGCTCAACACATAATAAAACGGGTATCTTTTTAAAGTACTAAATATCAGATCAACTCTGCTTTTAAGGATGGTATTTATCTACTTCACGAGGGCAGCCCAAGGAAAGGTTACTTAGTAAAGAACCGAGATCATCTGATGAGAGCTGCGAGGTAAATGGCAACCATTACAAACCCTGTTATGGCAGACCTCAAAATGCATCCTTACGAACCTGGTTTACCAGTTTGGAGAAGCACTTATGTTCCTGGCTTCCAACCAGCTGCCCAGGCCACTAGCCTTGAGAAGAGAATCCATTCAAACACCCAGAGACACAGATACTCTGCCTTCTATCTCTTCCATGCACAAATGGGACAAAGAACACCAAATTCACTCACTGGAAGCAACCATGTTTTTTAGGAGTTGAAGAGAAGTCAACCAGAAAGGAGATAGAACTGACTTTGTTTTTAGTGCTTGATAGAAGGAATGTTAAAGAAAGGGAGGTGCTGCTCCTTCCAGCAAACCTTGTGCTATTGCTCAGACCATATGTCAGCATCAGCAAGCACCCCACCGCTCTTATTTTGTCCCCCTTTTCTTTTATTTTGGGTGAGGGGGAGGCAACACTGTTTCTCAGTTCTTCTTAAACCCTTCTGTAGCAACACCCATCACTCCAGACACCTCCAAATTTAATCCACTGGAATAAGCAGCCTTTAAATTAAGGTGTTATAAGGTCATATAGCAAGCAAGATGATCGGCTTAAAGAGGAAGTAGAGTTAAGTTAATACTGAGTCACTATTTTAAGTTCTGCATTCAAGACAACAGCATGATAGCCTCCTAAGTGTAAGCCAGCCTTGAAGCAGGACAGCTAAGAACTTTTCTATTTAAAAGAAAAAAAAGTTAAATTTCTTTATAAAATTTGAACATGAAATGCAGGACAAAAAAATTCATCAGACAGACAAGATCTGGTCCCAGAGACAGATGTTTTACAGCTGTGCTTTGGGCTTCCTAAAGCCCATTAGAGCTAGCACACACAATTCCTAATGTAAACAAGCTGCTTTTAGCAACTACAATATTCACTCTGAACACACACAACGCCAGTCAGGGCCACCACTCCTCACACAGTTTTCACCAAAAGCAGCTTGCAAGATCCTCAGTGCCTCAAGACAGAATTTTAAGTCCCCTCTCTTGCTCCTCCCATCATCCCCTGTAGCTCCCAAAAGGGAACTTTTTAGATGTAAAACCTGCAGAGCAGAATCTAGATGGAATCTAGCGTCTCCAGGTAGGCAAGGGAATCTAGTGCATTAGATTGGGAGGGTGGTTTGTAACCGTGGCGAGTGTTTGCCTTCCATTAAGGCACGTACAAATGCTCACAACTTCAGAAAAATGGGAAAGAAACCATGGGATTCCACTCTTCCACCTGCTAGGAAGCCCCTTTTTGTCACGCTACAGGCAGTTCACACAAATAACTTTACAAAACAGAAAGGCGAGTAGTTTCCCAGGCCACGTTCCTGCTGTGCTGATGGAGTCACCTCAAGCTGGCAGGTGGCTCTGAGCAGGAGCTACAGGCAGAACCCCCTCATTTTTGGTGAGGTGTTTGTTCCTCTGCTGGGCTACCCAGTGTAAACTGCCTGTTCCTCTCTCTGCAGAGCAATGTGTTATGTTACTTGCAGCAGCATTTTTTCATCAATTTTAAATAAATAGAGCGTGTTCATTTCACCATGAGAAAGCTTTAGACTGCGATAGGAAGGAACAGTCTTAACCCACCTACTATGGCCAAGAGCTCTCATACAATCTCAGACTAAAAGGAATGATGTAGACACCTGGGATAAAGCTCTGAATAACTGAATCATACACTGATTTCAGAAAATTTGAGGCATAGAAATTGACACAGAAGGTTGAAGAACCTAAAGAACGACGTGAAGCTTGGAAAAAAAAAAATATTAAAAAAAGAAAATCATCCACCTCCCCAGAGCAAGGTACTTTCTTATGAATAAATTGTTTTAAAGGCTGAATGTTTTACGCTGGAAATACCAGACAAGCCATTTACACATTAGTGAATCTTCACGGATTTTGCTCTCCTACCTCAAAAGGAAAACTGATTTCTGGGCAGTGGATTATTAATTCTAGCAAACTGTTTATAGCACACAAACCACACCATCACTAGAATAAACAAAATTTTAATATCAATTTGAACTGAGGCCAGCACATTTTTCTTTTGGTGTCCTTTGCTTCACAGATGATTACTCTATTTCTATTTCTCCCATGAATGTTCCCAGGCAACTGATCCAATCCACTTGCTCACTGCCACCCAAATGAAAAGATGAAAAGGCCTTGCTGCTCTCCAAGCCACCGGCCCCCCTCGTCCTTAGTACCAGCTCTGGTGTTCATCAGATCCTTTTATGAGCCAGTTTGATTCATTACAACAGCAAAATGCTCTCCATTTTAGAGTTATTTTTCTGCCATTTTAGTGAACTAAAGTGGTTCACAGAAGGACCTGACAAGCGCTGCTGCTCTAACAAAGTAGCAGAGCCATGTGGTTGGGAGGAAGGGGTGCAGGGGGGACAAAGGCAGAGAGGAAACTTCTCCTTTCAGAACAATGTCCGGTTAAATTAGCTCACTGCATTTCTCAAACCATACCCTGACTTAGAAATTATTAGATGGACCACAAGAAGACATTCAAGAGCTTTCAGCTATCTTCAGAGCTACAAAAAATTTATTGTACAAAAAAAATAATCAAGTATTCTTATGCAGATTAAATGGTAGTAATCCAGCAGGGGGGAAAAAGAAAAGTTCTTACAAACACAATAGCAAGATAAGGATAACTCAGAAGAGGAGGGTAAAGAAAACTTGGCAGATTTCATCCTAGGTTGTTTGGGGTTTTTATTTTTTCAATAATTAAAAAAAAAAAAGCCCTGGGAAAGTGACCACCAATATCAGTAAGCGTTATGATGGAGAAAAGCTACAAGTACCTCTGATAAGGAGGAAACAGCAACAACTTTGCATTTTCTCCTGAAGTTGTTACCAGTATCCAAGTAAAACTATTAGGGGAAAGCTGCCGTGCCTATGAGAAAGAACGCGGTGGGAGGCAGTCGAGCGAGCGCCGGTGTGAGGTGCTGTGCCACAGGCAAGTGACAATGTGCTCCAGATGCCTAGTCCCCAGGTTTTCTGCCTGGATCACCTGCCTCGTTCTGTGACGGGCTGCCTACTGTGGGTGTGCCATCGCACTGGGGAAGCAAGAAGTGAATGTGTATCAAATATATGACTCCCACAGTCAAACTGTATCGGTGACAGCAGCAAACGGGACAGCTCAGCTGCCAGAGTCTTCATCTTGCTATTCAAAGTTCATTGCCTACCTGCAGACACCTCAAAACACAAACAACTTGCTTCTGTATGCGCCGAGGAGAAAAAAAAATCCCCCTGCCCAAAACACCATCATCACTACACCTTATCAAATGAGACTAGGGCTTTTCAGCCTTCCTGATTCCACCAAAGAATCTTAATGTTGGGCAGCCACAAAGCACACCACAAATCCCCGAGTGCCACAGAGACAGAGCCACAAAGGAAGACAGCAGCAGATCCCAGAAGCCCCACCAGCAGAGGATGAGATGGGGCACGCTGCCTGCATCCCAGCCAGCTTTGCAACATCCCCCTCCAGGAGCCCCTGCGAGTCCAGTGCCTCCCACCACAAAAATCCACATTGCCCACCCATCGCCATACTGCACAGTCCAGTTGTGCCGCTGTCATGCGACAATCTCAGCAGGGGAGTCGCACGTGAACCGCTGCTGAGCCAAAGGTTGGCCATCCTTCATCTGGAGAGGCAGGCACGAAGGCAGGCGTTCTGATTTCCCTTCTTTTGGGGGAGGGGGACGGGGTGCTGGTGATGGAAGCAGAGACACAGATCAAGGAGATTCATCTTTTAAATAACTGTTAGGGAAATGTTTTTCTGAGAAGGGTAATGGAACCGATTCCTTTCACCTGCCATATTTTTTTTGTAGTCAAGGTTTTCCTTTTTTAGCACCCCAAAATTATGTCATCATCAGTTTGGGTGGGGGGAGAGGAGGTGTTCTTCAAGAGCTCAGCCACCTTACCCACAACATTTCTCTCAATCTCATAAGTGGAAAGCCACACAAAAACATACCCTCCTTCCATTCTTTCTTTTTTTTTTTTTTTAGCACAGTGCAAGACACTCAACTCCTAAGACTACCAACCACCACAATTATCAGACCCAAAGTGGAAAGCACGTTTCCATGCTTTCCACGTTAAAAGCACTGCCCCGAACAAGCCAATTTCTTCCAACGGCCACATCATTTCTACAAAACACTCCCTCCCTTCTGCACGGCTGCCACCAAGTTCAAATCCTGTTTGAAATGCAAAAGTGTGTTCACTAAGAGTCCCTTTGGTGGGGGCAGGTGGCACAGGCTGGAGATTACTGCAGAATGGGAACGGAAGAGAAACGCAGGTGGAACTGCTGCCATTTTTTCAGTAACTTCTGTTAAGGTTGCAACAGAATTAAAGCAGCACAACTGCCCTCACTTCTGTTAAAAAAAATAAAGCCAAAACCCAAAATGACAACGCACCTTTGCGGAGATGAAGAGAGAAAGAGGGGGGAAGAGAAGTTGAAGCCTTCCCCACCCATGAAAGAATGATGATTAAACCAAGGGCGAAGAAGAAAGCGCGCCATCCCCGAGCCGAGCGAACGTGGAGCGCAGCACACAGCTCGTAGCGGTACCGATAAATAAACTGAATTACTTAGCAGGTCTCTCCCAGACTTACCTCCCGAGGCAGTTCAGAAACTCCTATTTAACTCACTTTCTGAATGATTCTTCCCTAAATCAAGACAGATATTAAATTGCTCACTATAAACTCGCAGTTTAATTCTTCACGGTTAAAACAACTCGAGGCAAGAATTACACTCTTAGCAGGAGTCTCCTCATCAGAGTTTAAAGGAACCTCTGAACTCACGTAAGCAACGGCTACAATGACGCAGGGCTTTCGTTTAAGCCACCCTGACACGACCACACCGCAAGATCTTCCCAGGAGCTAGCAACAGAGTCCAGGTACCTCTGGAAGCAAGAGCCAGAGATGGCGACCTGCCTGCTTTTTGCCCTGCAATAAGCCACCACATCCAACAAGCTGCTACTCCAGTCCAACAGCAGTGCAAAGCAAGAGCACGTTCTCAAAATGCCAAAGGACTTGCCCAGATCTATGACAGACAGTTGAGATGAGGAAAAAAAAAAAAAGCAAGCATATTCTTAAACCTCATTTCAAGCTAATAACCACAGCTATGGTCCCTTAGGTTTTTCCAATCCCATGTGAACAAACAAAGCACATTCAAATATAGAATGAAGAGCAGCAAGTTATCTGGGATGCCAGATGTCTGGGCTTCAGAGAAGCTCCCCTACCCACGAATAGGTAAGACTTTGAAAAGATCTGTTATACCCTAAAGAACTAACTAAATGCATCCTTGAAATTTACCCACTGCTCACTAACATGGAATTTCATCTCAGCCTTATTATTTTTTATCATCTGTTAGCCTCATCAGCACCTTCCTTTCTTTAATATTCCTTCTATCAAGTACTAAAAACAAAGTCAGTTGTATCTCCTTTCTGGTTGACTTGACTTCAACTCCTAAAAAATACTACACTGCTATTCTCTACATCCAGACCAACACGCGCTCCCCTGTAAGACCTTTCACCAAGTAACATTTCAGCTTTGGATTTCAATCTCAACAGCTACATTGATGAATCCTCTCCAAAATGACTATTTTTTTCAAACAAGCTATCATCGACTCCGGACTTCCCAGCACACAGCTCACCCAAGTTGTTAATACCAAAGGCTTTAACTGAATTTCTCCATTTCTCTCACCTAAGGGCGCTCTCACATTTCTCCCAGAGCAGCACTATGCCAATCCCTTCTATGGTGAAGGCTTTTTCTCCACATTTTCTCTTGTCACTGATGTCTAAACTTCTAAAATTCCAGCTTTTGGTCCAGTTAATGTTAATTAATGTTCCCCTGAATTTTCTCTCCAAGAGTGACCAGTATTCCTTTGCACCTAAAGACTACTCATTTAACAAATCCTGTTTACCCTGTAAATAAATCCACAGGCTTCCTATTTTAAGATCCAGGACAAAAGTGCCTTTATTAAAGTCTTCCTTGGACTTACTCCAGGTTCTGATCTGCTTTACCACTGCCCACATAGATCTTGGTCTCCAGACCTTTCCTACTCCTTTGAAAACTGTCACAATCCTCCCCAGCAACTCCTCCCCACACCCCAAATTTCTCTGGCAAGTGCTGTCTCACAATGGCTATCCCCATTTCACACAGAGTGTGATGGGACAAGACTCTCCCCACTCCCAGCTGGAAGCCTCAGAACGAGAAGAGACATGAACCTGTTGAATGGCTCCAGAAGACGCCACAAAAATGTTCTTGAGGGCTGGAACCCCTTTGCTGGAGAGGACAAGCTGAGAGAGTTGGGGACCTATAAGAAAGATGGGGACACACTTTTTAGCAAGGCCTGCTGCAAAAGGACAAGGGGTGAAGGTTTTAAACTAAAAGAGGAGAGACTTAGACTGGAGAGAAGAAATTCTTTACTCTGAGGGTGGTGAGAGCCTGGCTCAGGCTGCCCAGATAGGTGGTGGCTGCCCCATCCCTGGCACCATCCCAGGGGAGGTTGGCCGGGGCTCTGAGCAACCTCTAGTTGCAGATGTCCCTGCTCCCAGCAGGAGGTTTGGCTACAGCTTTACAAGTCCCTTCCAACCCAAACCAGCCTATGAACTATTCCACGAACAAAGCAAGGGAAACTATGACAGCTGTACTTCTTCACTATGAAATGATGGCAGAGCATCATTGAAAACAGAACTTGAAACAACAAGAGCCCTCTCCTATTCAACAGCTCATGAAGAACCTTTGGAAAGCTGCCACCAGGCTGCAGCACCCAAGTGACCCCTTCGCTCTGGCTCTCTGGTGCCAACTACCCCCTGCCAGGCAGGGCCCAAGGTCTAACATGGGATTTCCTCAGGCTCTGGTGCAGCCACCCACCTCTTCCCACACCAACCAAAGCATCCTCCATGCTTTGGGTAGAAAGCAGTATTATTAAGAGTTGAAATGCATGTTTATTTTGGGACATATCCTAATTATCTAGGGCTGGCAAGAAAACGCAACTCCACTGAGCAAACAAGAGTGCAATATAAATTGGAAAGAAGATTAAAACCCCAATAGGAAAAGCACAATCTGAAGAGGAAGAAAAATCTATGGGAAAGCTGGAGTGGGGGGAGGGGGCAGGAAAGAGAGAACAGAAAGAAATAAAGGGTTAGATTTCAGAGCAGGGCTGGTTTTGCTGCATAAAAGGAACCATACTTTGCACATCTGATGTACACCTCCATAAAATGCTATAAGAAGTGATGCTGACTGTTGATAGCAATCAAAATAAACTGTGAGAAGGCCAATTTTTTTCAAAAAAGAAAAAAAAAAATCACTAAGAAGAAATTTTAAAGCCAGCTACCTGTTGAAGTTCTATCAGCAAACCGAAAGCTCAACTGAATGGCTTAAAAAGCAGCTGAAGGACATTAAAAATCGGGTCCTTCCAAAACTATCCAGCACTGGATTCCCCACATGCTGGCTGCTCCCAGGCAGGTAAGTTGCTGCCCTGCTCACTACGATCACCAGCCCGTATTTAAATGAAGCCTGGACAGAATAACCTCTAGGATCAGGACCGTATAAGTGAAATTTAATTTTCCTCTCAGAACCATTAGGAAGAAGGCGGACATTTTGGCTGCAATGACTTTTTCCAGACAATTGATTCTCAAAGTTATTTATTCCCTGCCATTCCCCTCAAGGCCCTCTCGTCACAGCAACTGTCTATGTCACAGGAAGGTTGGACGCAGCTCCCATGAAAGCCAAGCAAAAACCACACCCAAAATCTCTATATAGGTCACTAGGAAGCGAAGCGAGCCCTACATCACACCAGCAAGGGCTTCTGGTTAGTTCCTATATGCCAATAAGCTTCCAAAGTCATGTGTTATGACGCTCTACTAATACAGCAGCTTACTTGTTAATTAGCACTCCTACTGATTTCAACTTTTAAATGAAAATGCTTCAATGATTATCTCCCTTTTTGTTTGGTTGGTTGTTTTTTTGAGGAGAATGCATTTGGTGTAATGGGAGCAAAATCATCAGGATGTTTAGAAACTGCTACTGAGCAGCACTCAGAAACGAGAGAGCCCAAGAGCATGAAGATCCTTAGGTTTGACTCGGCTTCTTCTAGGTGCGTGTTTACATCTTTGAGAAGTCACAATGTTGGAAGCTAAGAGCTAATCAGCTTTTGTATACTTAAGAATATCCTTAAGAGCTTTGTTGTCATATTCAGGCGCTTGGAATGTGTCCTTTAGGTCACAGCCTCCTATTTTTTGTGTCACGCGTTCCAACCTCATTTTCCAAGTAAGAATTTCAGGGTGCAGCTACGAGGTGGCATTTCCACAACCGCTCATCTCAGGTAAGACACAAACCACGAGAAGTTACAGTTAGATTCTTCAGGCAGAAAGAAATCCTGAGGAAAACTCCTCCACCAGGCTTCAGTATCTTGTCAGAATCCTAAGAAAAACAGGGGATGTTTCTGCATGTTGTGCCTCACTCCTTCCTCTGAAAGGCTTCTAAAAATACTTGGCGCTTCCCTTCACCTTTTTATCGCTGCCAAAATATCGACAATATTCGAGCCTTCCTTCCATTAAAATCCAGTGTTTGTATTTGTGCAAACAAGCTATTCGCAGAAAGATAAACGATGAGAAACGATGAAGTTAATGTCTGTCTTAACCATGAAGCTAAATAGATGCAGTAAATTAATACAATAACTTTTCTGCTGGAAAAGTGAAATCTAAAGCCTCACCTACACACAAAAGACTCATTTGTAAAAGAGACAGTTTAATTATTTACTAAAATTTGCAGTTTTCTCATGTATACAGGCAACATAAAAGTAACATAAAAGTATCACCCGTGTTACTTATGGGCATCAGTTAACCAGCTCATAAATCTGAGCAGTTAGTGATCGGCTCACAGCAAACACAAAAGGGTTTGGAAGTCAGGGTTTAAGGGAACTGGGGGGGGAAGAAGGGCGTGCAGACACACACCACTTGTCACACAGTTGCCTGTATCCTTGCTAGCCACACAGCTTTAGTGGAGTAACACTACAATCACCAGAGCAAATACCAACCAGCAGGTTCTAAAAGCTTTCCCTTGAAAATTAATGTAAAAATAAAACAAATGGTAAGTAAGGGGTAAAGTTAAGGTGCAGGATTCAAGGCAACACACGTGTTTATTTCCTTTCTGGTTACTTTTTTTCCTTCTCCTCCCACTTCAACAACCCTTACGTATCGCACAACACACTTAGAAACAAAACTAAACCCAAAGAGCCAGCTGCCCTGGGATGCCAGGGGTATGGTGAACCCCAGAGCCTCGCTGCGAGATTTCAGCAGCTCTTTGAAAACCTGCGAAGTTCCTCACCCTCAGGCCTTCCACCTCTACAGAAAAATCCCATCTGGGGCGGTTTTGATTGCCTGAGAAGGTTTTATACCGTGGGGTCTCCTCCAGCAAACGGCTGAGGCCACAAAACGTGCAACACCAGGGCAGGACGGGCCCGCTCCGCTGGCACCCAGAGGCCACCCGCGCCAAGCCTGACCCAGCAGCACATCACCTTCTCCAGGACACCTTCTTCAGCTTCACCATCACCTTGTTTCACCTGGAATTGCCAAAAACTCCTTATAGGTCTTATAAAGTCCTAGTACTGTTGAGTGTTAACGGGAAACACTGTGGACGTTCCCCAGAAGCTTCTGAGCGTGAAACAGCAAATAACTCACATGAAAAAAAACACTACGCTCCGGTTAACTGACCCCTCTAGGTGAACTGGGAAGTCTTTACAGTGCTGCTTTGACCTAACTCTTTGGGTTTCCGCATGAAGCAAATTCAAAAGAAAAGGGTTACACCTCCAATCTCCCACCACTGCACAGAGTTCTGACTGCAACAGAGGATTCTGCTACACCCCATTCCAACTGCTATTTTTACAACGCTACGTCCTTAGGAATCGTTATTTCCCTAAGAGAGCTGCCCGATCTTTACCTACGATCAAAACTTTCCTCAATTACTGAAGAGGCAATAAAGTCGTTATGGGGTTTGAATCCGAGCAGGTTTTTTTCCTCCACCGTTTAAATAACCTAACCAGGATTTACAAGTAATAACAGAAGTATCATTACACTGTTAAATATTTAGTAAGGTATTTGGTCAAATACGATTATGCAGTGAATCACTAGTTCAGTTAAACTTGCAATCACAAGCATTTAACAGTCTTCATAATAGATATTTCTTATTTAAAAAAAGACTCAAAGGAGACTGAAAATAAGCAGTTTAGGTTAACAGGAAGACAGGACAGGGGATGTGTGAATCTGTGGCATTTTCCAATGCTACAATAGGGGAAATTTTGTTTCATAGAACTGTTTCAAACTTCAAATGTTGTCTCATACAAAAAAAAAAAAGAAAAATAATTACTTTTTTCAAGCAGTTGTGGTTTTATCCTAGAGGAAAACAGAACCCTATCAAAAAGATCTCCATGAAAACCCTGAGCACGTTTACAACCCCAAACAAGAGGAAACAAGCAACGTTGCCACTTTTAGTAGCTGGAGATAGGAAAATGTACAGAACGTAATTGTTCTAATCACCTGTTACAAAACCTCAGGAACAAATGGTTAATTTCCCCCCAGACGGCATCTTATTTTAAAAGGCATTACTAGAATTTTTCTGCTGCTGTTAAAAAGGCAGCTCCCTCAGAAGAGGAAGCCCTCTCAAACTATCTCCTCACCGTTAAGTTTGTCAGCAACCCAGCTGTCCAGAATGTGTTTTATGCAGAGCAATGTGATTTTTTTTTCTCCCTTTTTATTTTTTTTAATTAAAAAAAAAAAAACCCACAAAACTAACCCCATGTTGGAAACTTTCAGTCTAGAAAGTAGAAAGCTTCCAAGTTCCTCTCTTAGCAGTGCCTAGCAATGGAAAGAAGAGAGTTCTGCAAACGTGCCCCAAGCATCCAGCTACATTTAGCTTTCAGCCTTTTTATTATCATTGTCAATGAATGGGCCCCAGTCAAATTAAAGCTGCCATTTTAGGTTAAAGACTAGAGAGCCTCTGTTGTGCAACAGCGAGACAAAAACACTCCAAGCGACAGATGCAGCACTCGCGTTGGAAAACGACGGATTTCAACTTTTATAAAAAAAATAGTAATAAAAAAATTACCGATCATGCTATTTAATACAATTTATATATTGATACTCACACATTACCGCAAACTAACGGGATTTATAATTGGGAAAAATCAGCTACCCATGCTGCTAAGGTCATAGTCATTAAGATTTTTTTGCCGTCGTTAGAATGGATGATCTGTGAGGAAACGAACAGAAACATTTTTTGTTCAACTTGCTTGTTTGTATCTCTGCTAGTCCCATATAAGACAAGGAAAGAGAAGAGGAAAAAGGGAGGGAGGGAGAAGAAAAAAAAAAAAAAAAAAAAAAAAAGGCAAACACATTCTCCCGAAAGCCATCTTCTAGGATAAACACAGCTCGCAATCTGCTTTGATGAAAGTAAAATCCAGACGCACATCGACACAGAAACTAACTTATCGCATCGAGGTTATTCTGATATTCCCCGAGCCCAAAAACCCACGAAAGACCAAGTGATTGGGGGTGAGAGGGAAGAGGAAAATAAAAAAAAGCTTCCCGTAAATGAAAAAAAATCGCCCTTTTCTGTAGTTGGAAGGCACGTTCGGTCCCTTCCCAAACGAAAACAAAGGCAGAAAGTGGGTAAGTGCGGGAGAGTTGCCGGCCCCGGGCAGGGAACTCCCGGGCATCGCTACTTTCCTTTTGTCCATTGTCTGTTTAAAAAACAACTACTTTAAAGCCGGGCGTGAGCGGGGTGTCGGAGCGAGCCGCGGAAACCGGCTCCATTTCCAGCCCGTGCCCCACAGCCACCCCCTTTCCCAGGCACCCTGAACCCCCCCCTCGCCCCCAGCACCACCACCCCGGACACCCACCCGCGGAGGCCGGTCCGGCGGCTCGGGGCGCGCCCGGAGCGCGTCACCCCCGGCGTGGGAGCGCGTCCCCCGATGTAACGCTACCGGGATAAATGAAGGCAATGTAATGATGGCTGCTCATTGCCTGCAGCGCCTTCTCCCTGAGACTCACTAACAACCCTGCCCCCCTCCCCCCGCCACCGCACGCACACACACACACACACACACACACACACGCACACGCTGCCCGCTCCCCGCCGGCCCCGCTCCAGTCCGTCCCCGTTCCCGTCGTCCATCCCCCCCCCCCCCCCCCCCCCCCCCCACCCCACCCCCCCCGCCCCCCGCCCCCCCCC
>JANIJG010005145.1:1178-13338 GCA_024611175.1 Megaceryle torquata | reverse complement strand
AGGGGACAAATCCTACAACATGATCAAAACCTGTACAGACAGAAATCAAGAGCCCTGAAAAATGCTCAGGAAAAAAAGTTAATTTCTGCTCTCCTTCTCACTTGCTTAGGTCAGCCCTCAATGCTAAAGGTCATGTAGTTAAAGAACTGCTAAAACATTTACACCACTCTGCAGATCCTCCATGGAGCTAAAATTCAAGTAAAAATTGGAAATGGCATCACAGAAAAAAACCACTTATGAATAGTGTAACATTTATTTTTGCTTCAACTGTATACCAGAAAATTTGGTAACAAAACTCCAGTTGATAACTCAGATTTCTGGAAGTGATAGGATAGAGCTGGGCGAAAGCACTTGGGTTAACAAATAAAGATACCAGAAATTTCAAAAGTTAGTTGAATTAACTCAAGCAAGCTAAAGTAGAGTTGACATGTGTGTATGTATATATATGTAAAATATCTTTCAAGCCATGTGAGACTATTTTACAGAGAACGTATATATACCTCCTTCAAGCCAAAGAATTTGCCATTGAAGTGTAGTATTTCTTTCAGAAAGTTAGTTTGTCTTAGTTTCAGACTAGAAAAATCCACCAGAAGAATGATGTTTTGATATTCCAATGATCTTTACACATTGAAAATTCACACCTCAGATCCAATATGGTTCAGTTCAGCTTTTTGTTTGGTTTATTAGACTCATTATGGCAACGTACTGAAAAAAGGAAGAGGGGTTACATTACCTTATACCTTTCTCCATGTATGTAATTAGAAACTATATTACCTCTCTGTTATCATTCTGATGAATCAAAACATAGTTAATTTAATTATTGATTACTGTAAAGTTTTTTCTATTCCTCAAATGTCTTTTGTGACTCTGCACTGAATCACCTCCAAAGTTTCCATATTCTTTTCTGAGAATAACCAAAAAGATTAGAAAAAATAATCAAATTCTAGTTTCTTTAGCCTCTGAAAAACACAGTACCAACCACCACAGTGTATCACAATAGTTGTATAATCTTATAGAAAAAAAGCTCATGATAACCTAGTCATGTGCCTTTTCATTTTGCCATAGTTTTTTCCTTATCGTATGCATGTACTAGGAATGTAATCAATACACTTGATGGAATGGAGCTGTTACTGAGTGCTTTGTATCAATGTACCAAGTATGCATCAATCACATTTTACTTCATGTTATTTTGCACTAAATGCTAGTGGTATTTACTTTCTTTAAAAGAAGAGCTGGTTTATAACAGTTTACAATATTCTTAAGCTGTCACTGAAAAGAGTTTTTACACTGCTGAAAGCAAGTAAACCAGAGTTCACCTCCCAAGTGCAAAAAGGTGTACCAGAAATTATTTAGTTAAGTTTGAAGATGTAAAGCAATGAAAACATAACCAATATATAAACATTTTCAATAGTGACTTACTCTGATTGACAGCCACTGTAAAAAACAACAGCATAATCACAGCCTAAATCTTCAGGAGTCAGGCTCGGAGAGCACACAGATAAAATGAAAAGCTTACATGTAACTAGATATGCCTGTGATTTTTATTTGAGTTAGGCAGATGAATTGGGATGAAACAATTAGAGACTTTCTCCCATGATTCAGCCAGATTAAAATGAAGTTAAATTATCCTCAAATGCAAAATAGTTCATTAACTCTTTCTTCAGTTTCCATTACAACTTCCCAAATAAACTAGTATTGAAGTATTATGAGGACAGCCAGCAGCTGGCTAATTCTCATTAAAAACAAAAGTTCTGCCCATAGATTTTTGATCTGCACAGTTAAGTTGGAAATCTTGAGAAAAACTTTGCTCATAGGTTTCCACGTCTCTACAGCCAAGCAGAAAACAAAAAACAAACAAACAAACCAAACTAACAAAAAAAAAAAAGGGGGGGGGGAGCGGGGGGTAGGGGCAAAACTCAAAGAAACTGACAGCTCAACAGTATCTTTCAAAACTGATGGTTTGGGATTCACTGTAAGAAGAACAAACTCCTCTCAGCAGTTCTGGATAGTACAACTGACTCCATATAAATTTCAAGTCAAAATTGTATATTTCATGCCTACACACATGCAGATGATTCTTTCTGACTTGCATAACAACTGTAATTTTGCTTCACAGGTGACATCCAACCCAGGTTCATGATTTAAGTCACATGGATTTCAATTAGTATGTCCACAGAACCTGAGCTTTTTGCACAAGCAACTTAACATTCTAAATCTACATAGCAAGCCCACCTTGATGGGTTTGGTGACTTTGTATCCCAGCATGCTGAGGTGACGTTGTCTTTTAGAAACAGCAGCAATATCAGAATCAAGATGCAAAGATCATAAACATCTCTTCCTAAAGGACCATTTTCTATTATGACATCTACATTTCTGTCTAGAAATAATATAAAAGCTGTATCCAGACAAGATGCAAAGACTGCAGACAAATTTAAAAGTTCTCATGTCATCACAAAAGGGTACATCTCAACAAGAGCAGTGGGGCCAAAAAGTTATAAGGAAAATATAACTATATTCCAGATGGAATATGATGAGCATATAAAAGATATTACATGAAATGATTGCTCACTGCAGTAGGGCATTAATATTCTAGGAGCTGCCTTTAAGTTCATATTTCAATGAATTTTACCATAATTTAGTCAGGTAAGAGGGAGAAGTGAAAGTACATCTACTGGGCATCCTCTTTCTGAGTTTTAAGAACACTGGGGTTTTTTGGCCTGAGATGCATGCAGGCTAGTAGCTACAAAACTGTGGGGTTTTTTGTGCTCTATTTTGCAAAGAGACCTCTGGAAGCAGGGACATTGTTTTAGACTTGGACAAATGTGCTAAAACACACTTATGTTACTCCCTTTCGGGACATGGTGGGTGTCTATGTTTAGCCCATATCCAGGGCTAAACTATATCAGCTACTCTATCACAGAATAACCCCTCCCCAGCTAAGAAGCAGGAGTGGGAAAAGGAGAGGACACCTGTGGGCTGAAATGAAAACAGATTTAATGAAACAGAAAAACTAACACCAATACCAGTATGAAGTATACGAAGTTATACTCAGCCCAGTGAATCTACAGTGGTCATCATAAATGGGAAGGCAGTCCTTGGAAGCAGGATGTTAAGCGAGCCCCTCCAGGGATGGGGAGGAGCAGGATCAAGAGAAGCCTGAGCCCAAGTAGGAAGCCACCCCTCTGTCCTCAGCAAACTTCCCCCTTTATGAGTGTGATGTTTACAGTATGAGACAGGTCTGTGAGCCTGCTCGGGTCAGCTGCCCTGGCTGACTACAAACTGCTAATGGCCTGAAGACCATGGCTGGCCTCTGATTCTACCCCAGCAAAACCAGGACACTGAAGGAAACTGTAAATTTTTGTATTTATGTATGTAGGTTTTTGAGAGGGGGAATTTTGTGTTGGTCCCCCCACCCCCTCACCCCAGTGAAAAGGAATTGACTTCACTTACATTATTGCATAGTGCAATATTAAATCTATCACTAATAATTCCTTCATGTGAGAGAGAAATGGCAAGCAAACACTAAGTCTTAAAGCCACCATAGGGAGACCTTCTGTTTATCTTTTTGATGTGATAGAAGCAACAAGAAATATCCTCTCTAATTTATCATTTGACAGGCTGGTGTCTCGGAAAAGCAATCTGAAAGCACTAAAGGCCTCTTTGGAAAATGCAGAATGACCTAAAGGTTCTATTTACCAATAAACTGAAAGCTACTTCTGAGAAACCTAATGGTTATTAAAAAAAAAAAAAAAACCAAACCCAACCACAACACCAAAACAACCAACTAACCAACCAACCAAACACAAAAACAACAAAAAAACCCCAACACAAGAGTGAGATGATAGTCATTAGTCAATCCATCAATTTCAGAAAATAACATGGCAACAATCACAAGATTAATTTTGCTAATATAATCAACTATTATTTTTGTGTGTGCCAACAAACCAAATGCCATGACCTAAGACTCTTTCTCTATAATCTATACAATATGGAAAGTCTCCAGTTCTGACATGAAATTATGTGGAAGCATCCTTTTTGGTATCCTACAGGCAGATTTACCAAATGAGGAATCAAGTGAAATTTTAAATGTGCTTCTTTTAATTTATGGAAAGGTCAGGTTTGCCTCACAACACAAAACTAAATGGTTAGGCCAGGTTTTTCTGTAGAATGAGTTCTGGACTGTGAAATGGCTGTGCAACATCAAGAAAAGTAAGCACAGGATCAAGGGGTGCTCAGGTTTCAGCCATTACACATCTCAGTTTCAAGCTTCTGGACTGTTTGTCACCCACAGAATATTTGTATGACTGATCCGTGGAAAATGTGTTCTGGAACTTATTATAAATAAAAACTACTTTGGTGATGTAATGACAGCAGGGCTTACTTCTGCTCCTACTTCATCCTTATGGTGTAGAATCAGACTTTTCATTTATACTTTTTAACAATGTCTTTTCTATGCTTCACTATGATTTTCTAAGCTTTTATTACACATAAAAGTCCTTTGATGTTCCTGAATCTGGCCAAGAGGAACCACTGATAGGCATTTGGGCTGCTGTACTTCACTGACTATAAACCGAAACCACTCTCTGTACATTAATAGCTTAAATATTTTTCCTTAAATACCTCTGTCTCATCTACCATCAAGCACTTCCTCACTGGTTACAATGTGAAGACCAGAAAATTCATTAGTCATTTCTAAAATGGGTGACAAAATACAAACTGCAGTTTATGACATTCTGTCAGTTACTAGAGGGTTTAAATTTTATTTTTCTGCCTTTTTATCCCTGAAAATTTTGGATATTCCCTTGATCTGTGCTGAGTGAATCTTCCTCCTCCATTCACATTGCCAGCCTCTCCATTGGCCATTCATCATTTCATATGTCCACCAAACCTTTGCTGATCTACCATTAGGCAAAACTCTGGAAATTTTTATCAGCTTCTAAGGGAATATTTAAATTGATTATGCTTTTTTTTTTTTAATTAAAGGAGAAAAGACTGTCATTTTTACAATGAAAAAGCCTTTAAATTTTAAATTTTTAAACTAGCAATCAGCCTCTATGGCTACCTTTTCTTCTGATGTTGGCTAGTGAGGATCCTTGGAACATAAATATATGCAATAAACCAATAATTGTGCCTGTCTTTCTGCTGCTGTAGAGGGTATATCAGTTCTGGCAAACAGATGGGTAATGGGAATTAGAAGGAGGAAAACAAAACAAAACAAACAAACAAACAAAAAAACCCCAGCAATAAAAATATCAATCACAAAAGGAAGGAAATCCATTTGGTCCTTGGCAGCAAAGACACTGCTCAGCTAATCCATGCTGAGTGCAATCCAATACTCCTTTATATAATCCTGTTCTCGTGGAAGAAAATTAAAGTTTAATGCAATAACGGATGACACAAATCACTTTTGTTGCCCAGAAGCAGATTAAAGAATAGTTAAAATCACACAAATCTAATTTATTTTCTGTTGTTTTTATTTTATTTTATCCAGTGACATCTTTATTCTTTAATCCACAACATGTTTTTGATTATTAAGCATATATCCCCAATGTAAGAGAGATTTTATGATGGAGAGAAGGGGAAAGAAAAGAATGACAGCCAAGAAATTATTAGTTCTTAAATGATACATGTTAAAGCTCTTTCAAAAATCCATAAATTTTTCATAAGTTCATATGGGCCCTTGCCTTTAATCAATCTGTGTCAAGGGGACTTTAAAATAAGCATAAAGGCAGTAGAATGCTATCAGTCATAATTGAATCTGTACAAGACACTCTCATTAGCTATTAGTCTTGTGTATATAAGAATTTGTTGTTCTGCAACACATTGAGATCTGCCAATGGAACAAAATGAGAATTTCTGCAAGACAGACAACAATGAAAAAGAGAAAGCAGTGATCCTGATCTTCTGTTTTATTGCTCCATCAGCCTTAACCTGCTCTTCATCAGCAAATGGGACTGAAAAAAACCACAGAAAATAAGATGAAAGCTGATCTTGGGCGTATCATGTTCCATACAATAAGTTCCTTCATGACCGAAAAAGTTACAATATACCTGAAATTTTGATCAGACTTACAATTGTGTTGAATAGAATCAAGTTTTTAATTTTCTTTACCTTTGTCCCCAGCTCCAACATACCCTTTCTTACAAATTCATTTGGGAAATTTCTCAGCCCCCACTTTATATTGCTGATACAACATAACTTCAGATGTATGCAGAGAGAATGCAGGAGTCAGCATACAGTTATATTTTTTCTCAATAAAACTATCAAGGAATTACCCAAGGCACCACAAGTTTGTGGATATGGAAGTGGAAAAGTTGTGTAATTTCTCTACTATGTCTCTCATACAGATTTTTTCAGCAATATCTTTGCAGGTGTACGATCCATGCTTATAGAACAAGGAAGGTCTACCCCCAGGCTGAAAAGAACTGGGGTTAAAAGCATAGGTTAAAACCATAAAAAGATCTCTCTCATTTTTGTTACATTATACTTCCCTCTTTCAGACTCTAGGTAAGGAGAAGCCAACATGCTGTGGGAATTCAAGGCTTCTTTACAGTTAGATTTAAGGTATTATCCAGAACAGGTTCCCGAGCAAGCTATTTGCCTTGTTTTGCCAGGAACAACAGAAAGAAAATAAATTACAAAAACCTAAAACAAAAACCAAAAAAACCCTCCTTCCCTAGGAGGAATTTGTGGGAAGAAAATAAACCTAGTAGAGTTCTGTTGTGCCTCAGTGACACCCAACTAACTCTTTGATAGAAGTTATTTCATACCATCTCAACATCTGTTCTTACCTGCAGTAAGAGATTAGCTCATGATCAATTGCACCAGCAAGGCCAAAGTAAAATGGCAACTTAGGAACTACCTCCTTCCTGAATTTCAACACACCTATTTGAAATGGGTGATTTCTGTTATTGCTTTATTAGTACTTGGGATTTTTTCACTTCTTTTCTAAGAAGACATCACTTGCAATTGGGCACCAAAAGCACTTATTCTCATTACTGGAACATGAAAGCAAGTCTATCGAGAATGTAAGGCAAGATTTGTACAGAGTTGTGAGGAAATGGTCTTAATAATCAGGTTCTAGTTAGACACAGTATATTTAAAAAGACCAGAATACTTGCTATAAAGAAAATGTTAGGGTCTCATTTTTCCTCTTTATTTCTTCTGCGTTTACACAAAGAACACCACAACAGCATATCTTATTACCCTGCTATATTGTGATCTAGTCTAATTATATGGGATCAGTCAGCAGTGGCAAAACTCAAACACTGGTCTCTGGAGTGCCATTGGATCTGTAGGTCAAATCCTACTTTGCCAGACCACTTGTACTGGCTTCCTGTGCAAGCTGCAAAATGTATTAAAAGCAGTGCAGAGGTGGGGGATGCGTGTGAGGGGTGTAAATGTGTGTGTACTTTCTAATCGCTCTGCAGCTAGCTAGTCTTAAACTGCAAGTGTCATCACTGTGAATGCAGTAGTTGAATCTAACAGGTGGGGTAATAAACCATGACATTTGTAGCAGGTTTAATTGTACTGGTTGTGCTGGGATACCTTTCAGTACAAACATGGTTTCACTCGATGTCAACAACAAGACTACAGACCTGCTTTTTACTCCACATGAACTAGGGTGTAAAGTTCCCACCTCCAATACACTTTGTGACATTTCAGGTTGGTGAAACCTCTGACCTGTATCACACTGGTTCAGCTGCTGGGTGGTGACAACCTGCTAGACTCTGTGTCTGGTCAAATGGTGATTTACTGCATAATAGAATTAAAGTATTAGTATGGTATTCCTGTCCACCCAACCCTAAAGGGCTTTTTGTTGATTGTAGGAGAGACTCTCTGGAGGGAATTGCAACACAGAGGGATTTGTTGTGACCCTATTGCCGCCTAGTGCCAAGACAGTTCATAAATTTAAGTGAAACATGACATCTGTTCTCCATTCTTCGTTTTGCTTTACAGCTCTTCCTTATGACAATTCAGTAGGTACATTTCCAAATAAAATCTAGCCTGATATTCTGAAAGGAAGACACAAACTTCATTCTCTTTATGATTTTCCTGATTTTAAAGTGTACATATCATAGTTGGAAAAACAGATCTAAATAAAAGACAAAGTATATATTTAAAGCTCCAAATTAGAATCTCATTTACATCACAATTACTCTATTGATGTCAATTAATCTAATTTGCATCCATAGCAGATTAAGAGATCAAAATGTGCCTGGTTTGTTTGTTTTGTTTTTAAAATAATAATAATAACAGTAATAAATCTTTATCCTACAAAATAGAAAGTTTATAAAAGCTCATTCAGTTAAATAATCAGGTGCTGAGGGTTAGCTTATTTGAAAGCAACCTTCTTTCATTCAAAGATATGATCATTAATATTCCTTTAATATAGGATGACTATCAAAATAACATTAGTATTTGCACATAAGGCAGTAAAAGACAAAGCAGATATGTTCTTTTTCAAGGCAGCTTTTCCTCAATGTTGCAAATATCAAAATGGCGAATTTTGAAAAACAGGGGAGAGAAAAAAGGGATTAAACCACACATTGAGAAGTAAGAATAAAATTAACATGCAAATCTGTCAGAATAAGTTTCTAGTAGCTTACATTGGATGACATATTTTTCTCTTCTAGTTAGATATGTACAGCAGTAATTTCAGTGAACACTAAAGATTGTATCTTCTTTTCAGTTTACTCATACAATCTTGGGTTTTTTTCTAGAATCTTGCTTGGAGTTCCCCTTTCAATAATGTATATATGTGCTATTTTAAAAGAAAGCTTAACAAATGTGTTTCCTACTAAAACTAGAAGATAGAAACCAATTCTTAATTATGAAATTAGTTAAATTCCTTTCAACTTCCCGCATTTTGCAAACCTCCTAGCATAACTAAGTATCCTTTAACTAAAACAAATTTCCTTACTTGGCAAAATTAATGCCTTTTTTCCTTTGTTCCAGTTACTTCTGGCTTTAAATAGTCTGTTCTGACAAGAAATTATAGTGGATTCCTCTAGATTCTTACCAAAAATCATATTAAATTAAAAAGAAAACCCATGTTCAGGCAAGTTTAATTTAATCACTGATGTCAGTGGCAAAGGCTTTGTTAAAATTGTAAAAAAAAAAAAATTAAACTGATACCCATAGAGTGAAAATACTCTCACTACAGCCAATCTTTCCCTTTAATAAGAAAAATCCTTACAAATACAGAATCAGCAGAAAATTAACAGAAAATTCCCAGTGAAACTTAATAAATCAACTGAAGCACTTATTTTTATGACAGGCTACCTGCAGAACCCTCAGTCACTTTCAGTTAATCAGCCTTAAAATAGGCATAACTTTCTGTCTTTGTGGTATTTGACTGCAAAGTCACATTGCCGTCAGTGATATCAGTGTTGTTTAACTGTGCTTGTAAAATAAAAACTCTGGAAATTACATCAGACTTAAACTGCAGGAGGTGTCTTCTCCAGTCTCAGGCAGCCTGGGACATAGTTATAAGTGATGTGAGAGGTTTCAAGTGTGAGACCCAAAAGGTATCTGCTACTCCAGACATTAAGTTCCTGAATTCACTTCCTTCTTTTTTTCCATAGCTCAAGCACAAAGTCCTAACAAAGTCCCTGGCTTCCTGCTGACAAATCTAAAATGGATATCCATGTTGCCATTTGAGAATTCTGCAGGACAATGAAAAGCTGAAAACATAAGGATATCACAAATATAGTGGATGTTTTAGAAATCTCAATAAAAACTAATACAGTAACAACATTCATTGATTTTAATACATGCATTTTTTTGAATAAGAGAGCACAAGCTGGTAGAATGTCACTAAGAATATGTGGCCAGAGTACTGGATATTAGTCTAAGTTCCAACTAACCTTCTTTTCATATATATTCAATCATAGAATCATAGAATCATTAAGGTTCAAAAAGACCTCTAAGATCATCAAGTCCAGACATCAACCCAACACTACCGTGACCACTAAACCATGTCGCTAAGTGCCATGACTACACATTTTTTAAATACTTCCAGGGATGGTGACTACCACTTCCCTGCGCAGCCTGTTCAAATGCTTAATCACTCTTCCAGTAAAAAAATGTTTGTAATATCCAATCTAAACCTCCCCTGGTGCAACTTAAGCCCATTTCCTCTAGTCCTAGTTACTTGGGAGAAGAGACCAACACCTACCTAACTACTACCTCATTTCAGGTAGTTGTAAAGAGCAGTAAGGTCTCCCCTCAGCCTCTTCTTCTCCATACTAAACATCCCCAGTTTCCTCAGCCTCTCCTTATAAGACATATTCTTCAATCCCCTCACCAGCTTTGCTGCCTTTCTCTGGACTTGTTCCAGCACCTCAATATCTTTCTTATACTGCAGCGCCCAACACTGAACACAGTACTCAAGGTGCAGCCTCACTAGTGCCAAGTACAGGAGCATGATCACTTCTCTTCTGCTGGCCACAATATTTCTGATGCAGGCCGGGATGCCGTTTGTCTTCTTGGACACCTGGACACACTAGTGGCTCATGTTCAGCTGGCTGTCCACCAGCACTCTTTCCACCGGGCATCTTTCCAGCCATTCTTCCCCAAGCCTGTAGTATTGCCTGGGGTTGTTGTGGCCCAAGTGCAGGACCCAGCACTTGGCCTTGTTAAACCTCATACCATTGGTCTTGGCCCACCAATCCAACCTGTCCAGATCCCTCTGCAGAGACTTTCTACCGTCGAGCAGGTCAACACTCCCATTCAATTTGGTGTCATCTGCAAATTTAATGAAGGTGCATTTGATGCCCTTGTCCAGATCATTGGTAAAGGTATTAAACAAGACTGGCCCCATAACCGAGCCCCGAGGAACATATCTTATAGCCAGTTATCAACTGGATTCAACTCCATTCACCATAACTCTGCACTTGGCCATCCAGCAAGATGAGCCAGAGGAGTACATCTGTCTAAGCCATGAACCACCATCTTCTCTAGCAGACTGCTTTGGGAGATGATGTCAAAGGCCTTACTAAAGTCCAAGCAGACAACATCCACAGGCCTCCCCCTAATCCACCAGGTGGGTCAACTGGTCATAGAGAGAGATCAGGTTGGTCAAACAAGACCTGTCCTTCCTGAACCCATACTGTCTGGGCCTGATCCCCTGGTTGTCCTGCATATGCCATGTGAGTGCCCTCAAGATGAACTGTTCCATAGTCTTCTCCAGTACCAAGGTCAGGCTGACAGGCCTGTAGCTCCCTGAATCCTTTTTACAGCCCTTCTTATAGATGGACATGATATTGACAGATCCCAGTTGTCTGGGACCCTCCGTGTTAACCACAACTGCTTGAAAATGATGGACAGTGGCTTGGCAATCTCTTCCACCAGCTCCCCCAGCACTCTTGGGTGGATCCCTGTTCCTCTGGTCTTCTCCTATACCTGCATCACTGAGCAGCTCATCCAACACCAGGTCAGAGCAGTCCCAGATTCAGTGCTCCCTTGACAGTGACTATACAGTCACCCACTCATCAATGTGATGAGACCAACAGAACACACCTCATGGAGTAGCAACCTCCTCTTTCCTCAGAATTTTAAGAGAACTTTTTCTTACACCCACACATACACTACCAGTATCAGCAGAAACACTGTAAAATAAAGCTAAATTTTAAGATTTAATACCAGTGACAGGTTAAAATGCCACCCATGCTCTTTTTAATACTCAGAAATAAAAGGTCTAAACAACCCCTTCAATCTCAGATGCACAGTGGAGCATGGCTTGTCACTAGAGACCATGGGAACATGGCAGCACCTGCTGGTTAGGCCAGCTCAAGCATGGCATAAAATTGACTGTTTCTCACAGGCAGTTTTGCCAACTAATCCCATGCCAAAAATGTATTTTAACTAAGAGGTATAATATTAACTGGTAAGGGACATGAGGGAGAATACAGAGAAGGAACATTTTTTTATGTCTGTTGTACTACTTGATTTCTACTCTAGTTGCACTGTGTCCCTGTTTTACAGCACAAACTTCTATTATAGAGTCATCAAATTCTGTTCAGTCATTTCTTGGGTTTATTCTGAAATCTGTATTGTTTTTAATAGTTCAGCCTCTGCCGAGTAGAATGAAGTTTGTACAATTGTGGTATAAATCTAAAAAAAGAACTATTGCGGGCTTTTTTTAAATTATTTTTTT
>JANIJG010005140.1:223621-243428 GCA_024611175.1 Megaceryle torquata | reverse complement strand
GGCGGCGGGCGGCGGTGCCCCGCAGCGCTGCGGCATCCGCACCTCGGACATCATCATACTGCCGCACATCGTGCTCAACCGCCGCACCTCGGGCATCATCGAGATCGAGATAAAGCCCCTGCGCAAGACGGAGAAGAGCAAGTCCTACTACCTGTGCACCTCCGTCTCGGCCCCCGCTGCCGCCGCCCTGGGGCCCGGGGCCGCTGGAGGGCTGGTGGGTGCTGAGGGGCCGGCCGGGCCCCCACCCTGGGGCGAGACCACCTGGATCTACCATGACGGCGAGGACACAAAGATGATCGTGGGCGAGGAGAAGAAGTTCTTGTTGCCTTTCTGGCTACAGGTCATCTTCATCTCGCTCCTCCTCTGCCTCTCGGGCATGTTCAGCGGGCTCAACCTGGGCCTCATGGCCCTGGACCCCATGGAGCTGCGCATCGTTCAAAACTGCGGCACGGACAAAGAGAAGAACTATGCCAAGCGCATCGAGCCTGTGCGCCGCCAGGGCAACTATCTGCTCTGCTCCCTCCTGCTGGGCAATGTCCTGGTCAACACCACACTTACTATACTGCTGGATGACATTGCCGGCTCTGGGCTGGTGGCCGTGGTGGTCTCCACCATCGGTATCGTCATCTTCGGCGAGATCGTGCCGCAGGCCATTTGCTCTCGGCACGGTCTGGCCGTGGGCGCCAACACCATCTTCCTCACCAAGTTTTTTATGATGATGACCTTCCCGGCCTCCTACCCTGTCAGCAAGCTGCTGGACTGTGTCCTGGGCCAGGAGATCGGCACGGTCTATAACCGTGAGAAGTTGTTGGAGATGCTGCGTGTCACCGACCCTTATAACGATCTAGTTAAGGAGGAGCTCAACATTATCCAAGGAGCCCTGGAGCTGCGCACCAAGACTGTGGAGGATGTGATGACTCCCCTACGAGACTGCTTCATGATCACTGCCGAGGCTGTGCTGGACTTCAACACTATGTCTGAGATCATGGAGAGTGGTTATACCCGCATCCCTGTTTTCGAAGGTGACCGCTCCAACATTGTGGACCTGCTCTTTGTCAAGGACCTGGCTTTTGTGGACCCTGATGACTGCACACCACTCAAGACCATCACCCGCTTCTACAACCATCCACTACACTTTGTCTTCAATGACACCAAGCTTGATGCCATGCTGGAGGAGTTCAAGAAAGGTGGGCTTGGGCCTTTGTCAGGGGCGTGGGAATGGGAAGTGCTGCTGGGTGGTAGTCAACATCTACCCTCTTGAGGTGAGGGAATTCTGCAGAGAGGCCTCTTTGGCTGCTGCTCGCAGAGGAGTTTGGAAAGGTGCTTTGGGGACAGAGTAGTGGCCAATATTTAGGCATCTGCCAAATCTGCCCGTTCCCTGGGCCAGAAAGCTGATACGCAGCTGGTATGTGCCCCTGGCCTCTTTTCCCCACTGCACTGGGATGTGTGTGTGGGCATGGTGCCAAGCAAGGTTGTTTTCTTTCTTGCTTTTTCCACTCATCTGTCCATTATAGTGAGAACCGCTGACGGGAATCTGCGCCTGTTTCTTGGCTGTGTCTTCTCCGTGCTTTTTCAGCTGGCCTGACAGTGAGGAGCGGGTGGGCTGCTTGGGTATCTTTCAGACTTAGTGTGCGCACACGTGCTGAGATAAACAAGGTTGTTTAGCTCCATTCATAGGCTCAGCCATCTGACCTCATCTCTGTGCTCATGTTCTAGTTATTTTGATTGATGCTTTGATCTTGTAACTCATAAATAGTTTCAGGGTCTTAAAATATATTTGCAAGCACCTGTTGGTGCTGCACTTCAGAGTTGCAGGTCTTTTTCCCTAGGCTTCCCTCAGCGCCCAGGACCATGGGCTCAGCACAGATGTGACCCTTTCTACCTCTCCGGTCTAGTGCGCATTATTAGTTGCATCAGAAAGGGACAGAGGCTTTCTGGCTGGGACTGAGGCTTTTTGGCCCCATCTTAACTGTAGGAGGTGTCGACCTGACAAATTCATCTTAATTCCTGTTAGAAGCTTTTGTTTATGAGAAAGGGGGAAAAAAAAAAAAAATTCATTTTAAAATGTGTTCTTCTCTGCAAGCCAAATAATAATAATGCTATATGGCCTGTGCAGGAAACCGCTTTCCAAAAAATAGTTAAGTGAAATTTTAGGCAGATTGGATGCATGGACTTGTGTGCTGAAAAACTGAAGGCCACTGGGGTGCCACAGAGCTGTTTGTGCCCTGGGGAGATCTGATCAAAGTACTGCTGGGCAGCTCAGTCCCTGGGAGATATCTGGCTGAAAGAGATCTTTACAGCTGTACTGACCCTACAGTACAGCTAACGGGGAATAGTTGAGTTCACCTTTTATCAACTGCAAAAGTAACCTTGAAAATAACGTTGTAATTTGGTGAATGGTCTTTCTAGGTAATAAATTTAAATTGCCACTTAATTTTCAAGTGCTTTTTTTGTCCACATGCTGAGGTCTGACAGCATAGGACTTGATCTCTTTCTTCCTGCTTAACTCAATTTCGGGGATTTGGAGGGTTACCCTGTCAGTTTCCTCATCTTTATTTCATCCTCACAGATAGAAAGTGAACATACGCCTGCTTTTTACTGACTAGTGCCACAGTGGTGGTCTTTATCTCTTTCTGCCTCTGTGTAGTGATGGGGAAATCTTACCTAGGTTTGGAGCTGTTCAAGGAGAGATGAGGACAAGCCTCCCACAGCTGTGGTTGCTGCATTGTGGGATCTGCAGCTCGGATCTGGAAAACTCAATGATGACACTGAACTGTGGCTGGTTAAGAAGGATTTTGCTGCATGTCTGGGTATAAGGTTCTTATTCTCCCCTTCCCCTATGCCATTGTTATTTGGACTCCTGACAACATGACAGAATTCTTAACTTGTAGTGAGACCGGAGTTTTTCAGCTGTGTGTCTGAAAGAATGAATTAAGCTGGTTGCTTTATTTTCCCTGTATGACAGTGATGAAATGCACTCCTGTGTGCTAACATAGAAGTCCTATTTAATAGCTAGGAGAATTAGTTCTATAAGTGTGGCTAAGCCAAATATGCCTCCCATGGTTCCTGCCACTTGTGCTTAAAATGGGCTGCTTAAAAAATTTTCCTGTGTGGCTTGTAAAGTGCAGACCAGAGATGACTTTCCCTGGTAGCTGGAGAACTTCCTTTCCCTGCTCTAGGAAACATCCTAGTAGCCCAAGTTCAGGATGACTTCCTAACACGTGTTCCCTCCTGAGATTGCTGTGTCCTGGAATAGTCTCTGTAGTTGTGAATTAATTGAGGGTAGCTTGATCATACTGAAATGTTTACTCCAGAATAACCATGCTGGTTGGTCTGTATTGACAAGCCCTGTTGTTAGGAGCAGCTCTGTCCTAATGGATTTCTGTTTAAAAAAGTGCCGATATAGTGGAAATAAATGGCTTCCTTTGTGTCCTTTGAAATGAATGTAAGTAACTGATAGCTTGCTTGATCTGGCATAACGTGCTGTCTTTTGCAACAGTTCTTCACACTTTTTTCTTCAGAGCAACCTTGCCAAATTCCCGTGAGAATGTACAAATTAAGGGTGAGAATCAAATTGCAAGCTACTCTCTGGTAGAGTCTTGAAAATAAATAAGCTTACGGTTTTTAATCATTCCCTTCCCATCACGTTGACCTTCAGCTGTGGTAGGCTTGCTTCAAAACTTACATGTATGTCTTGGGGTTTTTTTAACCCAGGTCCCTGCTACCACTGTTCAGTGCAACAGGTAGCTCATGTGAGAATGTTGTCAGTGAAACATTTAATTGGTTTAAGTTGTGGGGTTTTTTTTGGGTGGTTTTGTGTGTGTGTTTGTTGGTGGGTTTTTTTTTAAGAACTTTGGTAATTAGCTGGGTGGATGGGGTTTTGAAGCTCACTTTTTGCGCAGGAGCAAAACATACTTAACCTAAACACAGGATGAATGCTTAGGAGGAGAAGATTAAAAGCCCAATATGGCAATATTGTATATGTATGTCCTTATGGCATTACAGAAAATTAAATGTGTAGTTCTGTAGTTGTTCTGGTGCCTAGGCTTAACAACTGGAGGATTCAGTGGTGGGCCTATTATTAATGTTCTTTGCCCACAATTGCAAAATAAGTGTCTAGTTTGCTTCTATGCTGCCAGGCAAGAAACTTAATTTTAAGAGAGCACTCCAACACATTCCCACTCCCTTGTTGCTCTAATATCTTAAAGTATGAATAAACATGATTTCTGAAGCAGTCTGAAAAAAAAAGCTTCTTTTCCAAAAGGTATTTCTTACTTACAATTAAATAAAGAGGGGCAACTTTCTCTTCCCATCAACAGACCTTAAACCTTTACCACAACTGTCAAATCCATTTGCCTACAAGTTGAGCAGACTGAGTGGTTTTTTCCATCGTTCAAATTTAATGCAAGGAAGCGTAAGGTACCCTTTATACTGGCCTAGGAAATGACCTTCCTGGCTTTGGTCAGTACAAAGAGAGATCTTATTTGAAGTAAGTCTGCTCCCAGCTAATATGATGTTGGCCATTGCTGTAAAAGGGAGCAAGGCATTACCTGTCCCAGGATTGATTTGTGTCCTGGCTTCTAAGATGCAGCAGGGAGTGGATGAGTGACAAAGTAATTTTTTGGAAAGAAGCTAGTGAACTGTCTCCACTGGTCTCCTTTTTCTTGTTGGCAAGCACGTGGACTGCGTTTGTTCCCCCCCAGCCCTTTTGACATTTTTCCTAGGTCTCTGCTCAAATGCTCTCTGGCACTTGCTCATGGTGTTTTTCACAGGCAGATCTCTGCATGTGTGATTCTAAATCCAAAGCATTCTATTTCTAGCTCCCTGCTTGCCAGAGCTACAAGAATTCAGCTTGAAAAGCCTCGTGTTCTAATACTAATATTTTAAGATTGGCCCACTTTCTACAAGCCATTGTACAGTTGCTTTCCTGGTAGCTTGGATAGCCTTGAAGGGCAGCAGTTTCTCAATCAGAGTCCTCCTTATCTGGGGATTTTGAGTCATGTGTTTTGATCTTATTTTTATCTGTCTCCACTATTATGCTATACTCAAGATCGGAGTTAATAACCTGTTACAAAGAAGTCACAGTAACTGTGCAGTAGTTCCAAGCTCTTGTTTTCTGAATCACACATCAGTGTGAAAAATTCCTAGATTCCTTATTAAAATCCTTGCCCACTGGACTTTAATTTTTAAATTTTCTTTCCTAAAAAAAAAAAAAAAAAAAATTTTGTCAGTTTTAACTTGATGAACCTCTCTTCAGGCTTTGTTGGTCTTGTGTTGTCTGTTTTTAATAGTATGTATGTTTGATCAGATTTAGTATGGATATAGGACCTGGAGAAAAACTTTGTTAATCTCTTTTCTAGTTCCTCTTGTCCCTTCAAAGCAAACCAAGCCCCAGCAACCTGAAACACAAAACTCTTTCTTTTGAGGGAGGAGAGAAGAATACCTAGACCTACTTACTCCTCTTTTGAGCATAGAGATCCTACTTTTGGAAGCAGGTAGGACAGCAAGTGATTGATAGTGCAGAGATCTGAAGTTGTGCATTTCTGTTGTTGGCCTCATGTTTTTTTTTTTCTTGTTATTAGGTCACTTACCTTTCTGGTACAGCCCTAACACAGGTTTGTAAGGGGATTCTTTCCTGGTCCCTTTCAGGTTTTGTGGATTCCAGTCCTGCCAAATCTCAGTCCAAACTTCCCATGGTTAACTTGTATTGAATGGATCTGAATGCGCACTTTCTGTTTTATCTAACAGGTTGTCTGTCTCCTGAGCCATTTTTTTGTGTGTGTGAGCCTGTGACTACAGCATTACGAGAAACGGGAAGAAACTACATAAATCCCTTCTGGGATTATGAAAGGCATGTAAAACTCCTTCTTGGAAAACATTATTGTTTTCAAGGCTGCTTGAGTAACAAAAGGCACATCCTTTGATCCTTTCAGGGAAATTCATATAAAAGGAAGGGTACTGAGAGGGTCCCGGTGTGGAGACTTTTTTTTCTCTGTGAAGAGAGTAGAGCAGCGGTAGGTGGGAGGGAATCTGCCTCCAAGATACAGCAGTCTTAGCATGATATGCCTGCAGATCTGTTCCCAGAACAAAAATTTCATGTGGGGGTTGCCTCGTGACAAGCTGTTTTTTGGCTGTCTGACAGCGTAGCACCCGCAGGTACTGCACTGCCAAGAGCTTTGCTGGCCTTGCAGAGCTCCTAGGGAATGCGTGCTTGTTCCACTGGAGAGGAGCGGATGTGGGTTACTGCAGGCAGCCCTCCTGCTGGTATGCTGAGGGAGAGGCATCAAGGGGAATGCATTGAAGAACAACTCCAGTTTTTCCAGGGGTCCCTACTGTGAAGCTGTTTTATGGACCAATAAGAGATGCTGCTGGAGAGCAGCAGTGGTTCTTTGCCCTGGCCTTAGTGAGGAGCCCAGTTGGCAGCTCTCTTCTGCTGCTAAGAGTAGAAAGAAATGTTTCAGGTGGCTGGCAGGGAGAGGAGTACATGAATTCAATGGCTTGAGCAGTAGAAGTTTGAATCTTATGCTCATGTTGGGTATGATTCTTTGTCTGCTTTTTAACTGACTACTAGCAGCTGTTGTCATTCAACAAAGACAAGAAGTTGCCTTCTCTTCCACTCAACTGTTTGCTAAATTAGCAAATGCTTTTCTGCACTGAAGCTGATGGGAGTGAATTCCAACACAAGTGAACCATGTTCCTATCTGCTTTCTCTGTCTATAAAGGTTATCTGTAATAGGCAGAGATGTAAGCTTCAGGTCAGTCTGCGCAGCCAGCAGCATTTCATGGCCAGTTTTGGAGTAGAATGGAGAGATGAGGCAGAATATCAACTTCTGAGCAAATTCATTAGTCCAGGAAAATTGATCATGTAGTTTAATGCTTGCAGTATTCCTCCAGGGCTGAGATTTTTGTTTTTGTTTCAGTATTTCTGACATTAGGTTCTGAGGAGCAGAACACTTTCTCAGGAAACTTCATTTGACTCTAAGGGTGTAGGAACAATGACAGCAAATCTTCTGCACTAGTGTGTGTCTGACAATGGCTATGATTGCTTAGAGAAAGTAAGAAGGAATCGTAGGGTGTGGGGGGTTACTAGGTTGCTTAGCTTGAAGGATTAATGCTATTAAATTGTAGAGAAGTTCCACTCATCTTTCTAGTATTAACTAGTTTCAGATTTTGTCTTGCTCGTTTGGAGGACGGACATTCTAGTGCACAGGAATTAAGATCTGGAGAATTTGAGGTTTCACTGCTTCACCTGTTTTAAATACTTCACGATGTATGCTTAACGTTAAGAGTCAAAAGTTAGTTTTACAGCTTCTTGGGCACCATCAGGGGGCCTAGAATGGAAGGAGTGGCTGAGCAGTGTGTTGAATAAGTCTGTCTTGTCCTGCCTTGCTTTTTTCCATTAATACTTGCTCACTTTTTCATTAGCTTAGGTGCCTCTGCAGAGCTGTGGTGCAACTGTTAGTCTCGCACTTGTAGTATACAGTCCTCCAAATTTCACTAGTGGAGCTTGTAAAACTAGCCTTCAACACAGAGTACTCCAGTAGTCTGAACCATACCCTACTATGCATGACCTGGCACTCTTCTTAATTTGACAAGGTTCTGAAATACAGCCTACCAGCTACAAAGAGGAGTCTAAGTACTTGGTGCTAATGAGCTACAGCCAACAGCACATGGCTAAGAGTCCCAGATCAGGTGGTTGATCCAGCCTGGCTCCTGCCAAGGTCATTGAGTCATTTCAGGACTATCTAGTGATGGGATTTCATTTCACTTTTCAGCAATATGTAATTATAGAAAAAGTGATGCATAAATCAGTCATTAACCTTTTCCTGGTGGAATCCACTTTTTCCCTTGGCCTAAAAATCAGCATGGCCCAATAGTTGCTGGCAGAGGAAGCTATACTGGGAATAAACTAGGGTTTAGCGTGATAGTACACAGTACAAAAAGCATCAGTGAGAAAGGCATGAAAAGTAAAGCTGGTTAAGGAACTATAAAGGGAAGAGATGACCTAGTCACCTCAGTGTAGGCCTTCTTATAGAGAGGTCAGTGTAGGGAAGAGAAACTGATGTCCTGGAACAGGTAAGTTGAGAAGCCCCTTTGTGTTCTAGATGTCCCTTTGTACAACAAGGGAGTAATGAAGTTCTGAAGTTCTGATTCCTCAAAACATATTGTTATGAGTTAAGGCAGAGAAAGTAAAGTCTACTAAAAGATTTCCCATAGCTTCTTTCAAAATAAAACCCCAAAATTCCACCAAGAAATTCCTCTAATGTTATGACTTCAGGGCATGCTGAACTTTACTGTGTATTTTACAAAGTGGACTTGGAGGAACCAGGTTTCTAGTTGACACTCCAGTGTCAAACATGAAGTTGCAATATTGGAAGAATAAACAGCAGAGACATCCATCATGCTTGGGGCGAAACTGGATGTTCTTTTGACTTGCCACTGGAGTTGCCTGTGCTGTATGTGCTTAACATAGTGGCTGGCTCAGCTTCTATTTCCGTTCCTAGTCCCAAATTACAAAGAAGTTTTGATTCTTTCCAAACTTGTCTCCCCTACCTCTTTCCTCTTTATTTATTTTTGTCTTCCTTTACTCAGAAGTGCTCTCTTCCCTGTTTATGGCTCTATCTAGTAGCTTTCCACTCTGGAGGGTCGTGAGTAGGGGACCTCTGAGCCATTGGTCTCCTGTTTTTGTTAAAATTGCCTGGGAGCCTTCCAGAATTTTGTTAGCCAATTTTCACTTAAAAGAATGACTTTGTCATGACATGTCTGTGCTGTCTGTGGGACATTATATGGACTGTCTTTGACCAGTGTGTTGTTTTAGTACATGTCTCTGTAAATGCAAGAGATGTTTCTTTGTCTGGGTTGGCTGGCATGTTGGAAATTAGGATTCTTACATGGGTGTTTGTGGTTATTTTTGTGATGTAAAGACATGAGTCAGTCTTGCTCTTCACCTGCTGGCAATGGTATCTGCTTGAGAGGACTGGTGAAATGATACTAGAAAAGCAACTTGTAACCAACTTGTCTTAAAATACCCAAGCCCTAGACTAAATAGAAACCTTGGAGCTAAAAAAGCTTGTGTGCCTGGGACTTAACTTGTCTTTGTGTTGAAGCATTTTTCTTTTAACTTGTTTGGTGTAATAATTTCAGTCTTTAAATATGAAGAAACAGCCCTTCTCATCAAGGAATTGTACTTTGAAGGGCAGAGTAAGTATGATGCTTGTCAATCTGGGAACTAAAACCTCGTAATTATCAAGGCCTCAAGAGTTATAAGTTAACGTGATTCTACTGCAGTTACTAATTAACCAAGCCAGAGCTTTGCTCCAGCCGAAGGAGCTGGGGCCAGAAGATGAGCACATACATTTAGTACAAAAGATCTGTATGGTTCTGTTTTCTGTAATGCTTTCCGTTGGGATTGCACCATTCTTTTGCTGGCAGTCCTAAAAGGATCTGCTCTTCAAATGAGAGCAGTGTTGTAACATTGCTCTCTGCAGGGTGTACCGTGCCACCTAAACCAAGCTCCTACTTGCTTGAGGTTCTCTCCCACAGCAAGTGTGAATGAAAGTTGTGGTTTGTTGTTTGGTTGTTTTTATAGTGAGTTTTTTATGGTGGTATAATCTCTTACAGTTGTATTATGGAGCCATCCATGACTGTTGATCTTTGTGGAGGTGAACAAGGCTTTATTTTCCTCAAGTTGTCCATGGGTAATGAGGAGAAAAAAATGCTGATTCTGTGATAGTTGGATCTCTGCTGCCAGGAAACAATTTAAAGAAGGGTCTTGCCATTTCTGGTTGCCTTCTAGTACTCCACCTCCTGCTTTCAGAAGATTGTCCTGCCTGCCCTTTGCACTGGGGGTTCAAAGTGCAGCCCTTGGCTGAGAGTGAGCCTGCAGGACCCCTTTCCATGTAACAGTTATGTAAGGATAAGGATGATCAGTTGTCCACTTTTATTGCTTGTGAATTGCTTGTCAGCAATTTCTAGACTCCTGCAAAAAAGGAAGAAAATCTACCAGTGTAAACTTGTTCTTGATAAAGATTTACAATCTGGCATCAAAAGTAGGTGTGCCTCTGGGTTTTAGGCAAGCTGGAGGCTTAGTTCTTCCTATCTAGCCTGGGACATCTTTCCACTGAAAACAAGTAGAGCTCTTAGTTACAATTCCCATACACAGCAAGGGGCCTTCAGTTGATATTGTAGGACATCTAGTAAGAGGCTGTTGTTAAATTTTGGACTGGTTAACATGGGTCTAAATTGTGAATTAGAGTTATTCAATAGCTCTAACTTGAACTCACTGAATTTTTGCTTCAAGGTGGATAAATTAGCAGGATATGTTTTGCTTTGTGAACTTGTTTGTGTTGTGTTTGCTTGTTTTCCCCTGCTGCTGTGTAACTGAGGTATGTGTACAGACAAAACTTGACTTTCAGCTTTTATTTTAGTGTCTTGATGTTGGGGAGGGAAGAGATGAAGCATCTTTCAAGATACCAGTTATATGAAGACTTGCTGCCTAGATTTTGCCTTTCCTCCAGCAGAGGAGAGGAGGAAGGGATGTCTCACTAGAGGCTGGGGCAGTGGTACTGTAAGTAGCTCACTATATAGACTACATGGTTATAGTGCTGTGGGATTTATGCTGCTTTTTAGATGTGATCTGGTCTTTGTGTGTTGGTTCCCTGTCCTCATGGGAAATAAATTCTTGTTGATATTCTAGTTTGCCTGGAGCTTTTTGGAGTGGTTGGGCTTGAAAACACTTAACTCCACAGCTAAATTCATGAACTTCACGCTGCTTACTGGGAATATATATATATTTTTTTTTTCCCCCCTGCTCATAGTGTTGAAGAATTGCTTGTGCTATGTGAATGGGATTTCTCCCAGAAAAATCAAAATCCCCATCAAAATCATTGCCTGTTTCTTAATGAAAATCCTGTACTTCAGATTCAACATCAGTTACAAAAAGTTCGAGTGCTCACTTGCAAAAGAGAGACTTTTTGTATCGCATGTAGAGGAAAGCCTGCTTCTGTTCCTTATCTACTAGTGTACTTGTATTCTCCTGTCATCCTTACAGAGATCACAACATGCTTAAAGTTTTATTCCCTTTACGTATGATGGAGCCTGTCTCTCTGTTGTAGTCGGGACTGACAGTTTTGTAGGATTCTCTACTTGGCTGACAAAAGCCCAGAGGGGATTATGATCACTAATGTGGAATTGCTCTGCCAGTAGTTTACTGGTTTAATCCAGTTTATGTTGTATTGCCTGAAGGCTCCCGAGGAGAACTGGGAAGCAGAGACATTGCACAGTTCACCCTGTGGGCAGTCTCAGTGGGGGGTGAAGCTTCCCAACCTGGGAATCCCCTGAGGTTAGAGTTTGAGGAAGGCAGCTGGGGCAGTGAAAAAACTTAATTACCTGCAGAATGGATGCAGTCTTCAAGAAGTATAGCAGTCTGTTGCTCCATGCCAGTCGTAGGGTTGAACCTGTGAGTGCAGTTGTAGTGTGTGCAGCCAATGTGCAAGCAAATACAGTAGCTCTCTTTTTTTCCTGCTTTCTCCATTGCCCTCGAGGTTAAGGGTGGGGATGAAGGTTTCCCTGTACTGTGTCATGCACCACAGACAGACGGGAATCCCAGTCTCTTCCTTCCTTTCTCCAGGAACACACCTGCTGTTCATAGGATCAGAGGTCTACCAGGAGAGCTCTGATGTCAATGGCTCTATTCTGTTAATGTTTCTTTTGCTTTCCAGAACAGCTGTTTTGAATTTTCCAGTTTTTGCTGTAATCTTTGAACAAGCTTTCTTTTTTTTTATGAGAGAGAGAGACTGGGGAAGGGTGTGGGGTGGAGGGAAGACAAACATACATTTGCGTGTCGAGGGCATTTTTGTTTCTGATTCCTGGCGTGAAAACTGGGTTTAAACTTGTTCCTTGCCTGCTGTTTGAACATGGTCCAGTGGTAAGAGGCTTTAATACATTTCTTCTTCGCAAATCATCAACCTCCCATCTTCCAGTAAAGGAAGGAATTTGGGAGTATAGTTTCCAAGCGTAATAGCCCTCCCAGCCCCATGCAATGCAGAGGCTCCAACCAAAAAGTTCCAAGCGGAATACTCAGAAAGGGGGAAGCTGTCTAGTTGTATCTCTCCATTTAAACTATGGGGCTTTGCAGAGAGATCAGTATGCTCTTTTTTCCAGATAAGCATGCAGCCATCCTGGAACTAATAACTATGCTGGAATGTACTAACCCAAGCAGAGAGCAGAGAAATTAACAAAATGCCTCTTATTTCCGAAGTTTATATTATTGATGTTCTGTAGTTTGCCAGTTTCCAAATAGCCTCTAGCTGAAAGCACACTTGGAAGTATTGGAGGCTTCATCCAGGTACCTTGCTTTCTACTTGCTTCTACCTCCTGATGAGCAGAAAACAACCGAGTACCTTGAAGCGTTTGAAAGGCTTAAAGGAGTATGCAGAGCAAAGAGCTAAAGAGCCACCGTGAGGAAGCTGGTAGGTTTGGGGACTTGGGTAGCATTGATGCTGAGTCTGAGTCTACATCTGTTTCCTCTGAAAACTGGCAGGGCACTGCTGTTTTAATGCTTTTCAGAGGAAACTTCACTGTGACCTTCCTTTCAGGAAGGTATGAAGTGCTTTAAACTAAAGAAATTCTTTTAACAAATGAGGTTATCTTGACCATCCTTTTCAGCACTGCAGTTTGTAGTTGTGACAAGGAATGAGTGTGCACTGATTAAACATGTAGTCCCACAGGTAGAGGCAGCATACAGTTTCTGGGAGCAAGAACTCTTGCTGTGGTAGTGATTGTGAATGATTCACCTGGCAAAAGGAATTCTTATTTCAGTGCTTTCTGTGGCTTTGGGGATGATTGGGACATAAAAATCCCAAAGATACGGCTGGATGAAAAAGTTTTTCAGATAGGAAAACTGAACTCATAAAACTGAGTCTACAGCACACAGGAGATTTAATTTTCCTTTTACTTTTTATTTGTCTTCTCCAAAGTAGAAAAATGATTCAAGGAAATCAAGGGCCTAACTGCTTCAAATGAGTTGAAAGCTGGGTAAGGATAAAGTGGAGGATATGATGTTTTGGATTTCTTAGTGCTGCCCAAAGTTGCATAAAGACTGTGTGAGGACTAATTTTTGTTCCCTTCCTTTGTATCAACTGAATGGGTTTGTGGGAGTCAGTATGTTTCAGCTTTTCTCCTGTAATTTAAGATATATGATAAGTTTGATCTTCATCTAATAGCTTCCTTGTGTGATGATTGCAACTTTTAGACTGACAGTGTCTCCAGTGACTCAGATTTTGTTTCTCTTGCCCTGAGGTCCTTGGCTGTCAATATCTTTGCTTAATGTTTTCACTCTCCTTTTTGCAGATTGGTGTGTAGTTCTCCTGGCACTGCTTGTTGGCAGAAGGTGAGGAAAATCAGAGAGACTAGGAGACAGTAGGAACAGATGAGATGTGGAGACACAGAATCACAGAATGGCAGGGGTTGGAAGGGACCTCTGGAGATCTAGTCCAACCCTCCTGCTGAAGCAGGTTCACCTAGAGCAGCAGGTTGCACAGGATTGCATCTGGGAGGGTTTTTAATCTCTCCAGAGAAGCAGACTCCACAACCTCTCTGGACAGCCTGTTCCAGTGCTCTGTCACCCTCAAAGTAAAGAATTTTTTCCTTGTGTTCAGATGGAAAGTCCCATGTTCTGGTTTGTGCCCATTGCCCCTTGTCCTATCACTGGACACCACTGAAAAGAGTCTGGCCTCATTCTCTCGACACCCTCCCTTTAAGTATTTACAGGCATTGATAAGATCCTCTCCCAGTCGTCTTCATGCTCAAGAGACCCAGGTCTCTCAACCCTTCCTCTTGAGAGATGTTCCAGTCCCCTAATTGTTTTCGTAGCTCTCTGTTGTGCTGTCTTCAGTAGTTCCTTTTCTCTCTTGAACTGAGGAACCCCAAACTGGACACGGTACTCCAGATGCAGTCTCACTAGGGTAGAGTAGAGGGAGAGCTTACCTTTACATGCTGGCCATACTACTCTTAATGAACTCCAAGATATCATTGGCCTTTTTGGTTGAAAGGCCACACTGCTGGCTCATGGTTAACTTGTTATCCACCAGGACTCCCAGGTCCTTCTCAGCAGAGCTGCCTTCCATCAGGTCAACCCCTAACCTCTTCTGGTGCATGGTGTTAGTCCTCTCCAGGTGCAGGACTCTACACTTGCCCACGTTGAACTTTCACACTGTCTCTTCATCCAGGTCATTGACGAGTATGTTGAACAGGACTGGACACAGTACCCTAGGGAACTCTGCTAGCCACAGGCCTCCAACCAGACTCTGCCACTGATCACAAGACCCTCTGAGCTCCATTGCTCAGACAGTTCTCAATCCACCTCAATGTCTATTCATCTAATCCATGCTTCCTGAGCTTACCCATGAGAATGTTATGGGAGTCAATGTCAAAAGCCTTGCTGAAGTCAGGGTAGACATCCACTGCTCTTCCCTCATCTACCCATCCAGTCAGGCTGTCATAGAAAGTGATCAGACTGGTCAAGCATGATTTCCCCTTTGTGAATCCATGTTGATCACTCTCAATAATTGTCCTTTCCTCCATATGCTTAGAGATGACATCTGGAATGAGCTGTTCCATCACCTTTCCAGGGACGGAGGTGAGGCTGACTGGTCTGTAATTTCCTGGGTCCTCCTTCTTACCCTCTTTGAAGAGTAGAGTGATATCGGCTTTCCTCCAGTCCTCAGGCACCTCTCCTGTTCTCCATGACCTTTCAAAGATCATGGAGAGTGGCTTAGCAATAACATCTGCCAGCTCCCTCAGCACTTGTGGGTGCATCCCATCAGGACCCCTGTTAAGGTTAATGCCCCAGTGGTTAATGCTTTGTTCTCTATAACTTTATGGATACTAAAAATGATGATGTAAAGTTCATTGTCAGGTGCTTTCTAACCTCTTGCTGACACTAGGAGTTTTAATCTGTTTTTTTTTCCTTGCCTTGCTGCATCAGAGGTGACAGTTATCCTTTTATCCTATGCTGCTTGGCTTTTCAGTTTTAAATTAATGTCCAGTTTAGGATTGACTATGAAGTAAATATTTTTGTTTTACTGGTTTGGAAACCTCGTAGGCAAGTCGTCAAGTGGCATGCCTGTTAATTGGTTAAATTCCCAGTCTTGAGGGATACATAAGTAGCTCTCCTTTTTTTTCTTGTAAATTACAAGATGGTAACCAAAGTGTGGCTAAAAACCTTCACTCCTTCGTGAGCCAGGAAGTCTCAAGCTCTATTCCTGGTGCAGCTGGAAAGTTGTTCTTGCACCATGGACAGGATGATTACACCAGAGGCTTATGCATCAGGGTTCCTCATTGGCATCTGTTCCAGGGAGTCTTGAGCAAGCTGGGTAAGGGGGGATGCACTGATATAGATCCAAGTCTGTTTTCACTGCTGGTGAAATTTGGGATGAAAAGGATGATTTAGTTGGGCATTTCCCCATACTCTGCCTGAGGTGTTGTGATATGGGCAAATAGCAGCCCACCAACCTGCTATTTGTCAACAGTTAAGGGTGTGTGCAAGATCTGTCCTTTTGATAGTCCAACTTTGCTTTTGGGTGGTGCAGACTACCTCCTCAGTATGTCACTCATTGTATCCTGCTTTTTCTGAGTCTGTTGGCAGAGGCTGGGTACTGTCACTGCTCTGATGGTTGTGTTGGGCCCATGCGCATGTCAGGGGCTAGGCTGGACTCGCCTCCATGACACAGAATTGAAGGAACCTGTGTCCTGTTGATATAATTATCAGTATGTCTCTTCATGCTTCTGTTAATGACTGATGTCAGATTAAAATGTCTGTTACTGGAGAAGCTCAGTGATGGACTTGTAATCAAGGCCACCATTGTGTTGTGCCAGTATGAAGAGTTTTGCTGTGGTTATGATCATACTGATCTGTCTTGCTCCATCCTGGTTCTTTATTGTTTTATTTGATGTAGGAGGTAGGAACAAGATGAATAAGCTGAAAATCTTGCTGCTTGTCCCATCCAGAAAATGGATGTGACTGGAACAATAAAGACATGATCCATTTTCTTATCCCCCTTCTGGGAATTAGTTTTGTGCAGGGAAGGGATGAACAGGGACTAATTCATCCTTCTTCCCTTGACTGACTAAAAGAAGAGGTGAGTGAATGGTGTCCTTCAGTAAAGTGTGAATTTAGAAATCTCACTGGAAAAGTTGCTACTAGAAGGGACAGAAATAGATTTCAAGTTGTGGAGAAAATTACTTTTCTTTTTAATCTCTGCATTTGAACAGGAAGACAGAGGGAGTGATGGTAGGACTATGTAGGGCAGCCTTTGAATGCTGCACGAGGAAGAGATGGGAGTGTCACAACCTTTGAGTTGTTAACCTTTTGAAGTTGCATGGGGTAGATGTCTCATTACCCTTGCCCCAACGTTTTTCCTTGTGACATACCAAGCAAATTGCCTTCTGCCTCAGAGATGGTGAAGGGTTGCTAAACCTGTTTGGCTTCAAGGCAGTCATTCTGGGGATTCTCTATATGCACGTGTGAGGGTCAGGAGGCCTGCAGAAGCCACCCTCCTCTTCCTATGTCTGATGTCTGCTCTGCAGGACCAGCACTTAAGGCTAAACCCTCTGTGTTGAGTGAGAAGCTTCAGTTAAGTACTTAGAAAAATAGTGGTAGAACATCTTTCCAGGGTCAGACAAGGGAGTTGCAATGCTCGTGGGGAAATGTGCAGCCATGACTGACCAAGCCAGCGATCCCTCACAATAGGCAGGGTGCTTGAGTACAGCATTTGAAGATCTTATTAGAGAAATTGAACATTAAACTAGGCTTACAGTTTTATTTCAGATTTGATACTAAATTCTTGAAGACAATTGTCATGTGTTTATTTTCCCTATCAGAATAAGCTGTTTTTAACATAAGTGACTGTCAAAGTGCTGACTTGAGCAGAAAGAAACAGTTTACCTGCATCATGTATGCATAGGTGCATCTTGGCAGTGATTATGTTTCTTGGTATATAGCATGCCTGTAGCAGGTGACAGTAATACTGAACAAAGCTATGGGCATTTCTATTGACTGGGGTTTTTTTGGTGTCCTTTTATTTTCTACGTATTGCAAACAGCTATGAGATTGCTGAGACAAGCTTGGATATGGGGCTAGTCAAGGAGAATCCAGAAATTCTGGAAAGAGACGGAAAGTAAGAGAACTGCAGTTTTTCAGTGCATGGGAGAAGGTTAAAGCATAAAATAAAAACTATCATAGAAAAATAAGGGAAAAAAAGTTGAAGGAGTAGTAGGTACTGATGAGAATAATCACTGGCCTGTCTCTGCTGCTCTTGTCACAGCTGACACTCCTGACTTACTGTTTGTGCTTGTCGGTGTTTCTGGTGTCTCAGTGTTGCACTTAATGGTACTAAAACAGGTGCCACACAGGCAAATGAGCTTTCTCCTTACTCTTCCAACAAAGGATATGACTCACTGCTGAAGTGATGGTTCATCTAGTGGAGTAGTTAAACCAAAAGTATGGGAATTGTCAGGGTTTCCAGTGATAACACCAAAAATATCTAAAGGAAATAGTTATGGACATAGCAAAAAAACTTTTTACTGTGGACATTGGTCCATTAGGAATTGACTGGTAGTCCTATGTTTGCTTTATATTAGCCTCATAATGCAGCTAAGTGATTAATAGTGGAAGTTGAGCTAGATTAGAACCTATAGAGGATTGACTTGATCTTTTAATCTGTCCAATCATACTTCACTCCCCTTTTCTGTTTGGATGTTGTAGTTTTGAGATGTTTTTGGAAAGAGTACTGGGAAAAACATTTTCCACACAAAGGATTGTTTGTCATCATGGCTGGGAAGGTTCATTTGGACACTCACTCTGAATTTTTTTTTTTTAATTGAAGTTCTTAGAAGTTAGGTGGCCTTGGCTTTCTTTGTTCTTTCTTCTGTCTCAGACATCTGTATCAGCTCTCTCACCGAGCTCTTTATCTTACTTGGCTTTTCTGTGGATGCCTGGAGGCCTTGGCTCACATTCTCAAGAGTGTCCACTGGTTCAAGAAGCCATTGCTGCTATCAAATTACCTTGACAGCTGTTGTCCCATTTCATATTTGCCATCCCCTCCCCCTGGCTTCCTTGTGATTTTTGGCAGAAGCTGTGGCTATTGAGCAATAAAACTTGGATCCGAGAATCTTGTTGCTGGTGGGAAAATGAGATGAGAGCATACTAGTTAATGCCTTGCAACTTGACTTCTTGCTGATGTATAATCAGTAGCATCTTTATTTAAAAATAAAACCTACCACTAGCTACTGTGTTTGTGGATTGAGTGGATGGTTCATTTACTGTTCATCTGGAGTCATGCAATAGGTGCCAGTCTCTTGAAATAGCACGCTCTATACCAAGACTTATATGACCAGACAAGCTCTTGATTTGAGGTACTTGACAAATGCCTGTGTGTAAGGACTGCAGAACAGCTAGGATGTTCGTGTTAATGAAAGTAATCCATAAGGGCATGATTGACTTTGTCTTCCTGTTAATTTTATGGTGATCCTTCCCCTGCATAACCTGGCGCAGAGCTCCTGTAATACTGTTTAGTAGACATTAAAGATGACTCTATAAGAAGCAGTTGGTCTTGCTTGGATTTGAGTTAAAATGTAGAGGTAGCATTTTGGGGGCTGCTCTTTTGTGTCTGTTTGGGGATTTAATTGCCATTCTTTTAAATGCAACCATAAAAACACTTCTGACAACTGACAGAAATGGTGATCTTGGGGCCAACCATCATGAGAGAGCTGCCATCCCTGTACAACTTTTATTTTTAAGATATTTTGTGTTTCCTTTGTCAGTTGTTTGAAAAGTTGGCTGATGCATGGCATGCTTTAATCTCTACTGATCATTATTCTTGTCCATGTTGGAGCATGTCAGCAACTAAATTTTGTGTAACATGCTGGAAAAATTAGTAAAGAAGGAAGGAGCAGATCTTAATTGGAAAGGTGACTGACAGAAAATAATTAATGCATCCAGAACACTCAGTTCTGGGGAACACATATAGGAAATGCATAGAAAAAATTTTGCTTACAGTGTGAATGATTTAATAGCTGATAACATCAGTGTGAAATGTAAAGCTTGTAAAAGTCTGGATCAGACCAGTCTTAATGCATGTTTTACAGCTCCTGAATTGCTGTGCCAAAGGGGGGAAGACCTGACTCCTACTGAAACATGCGTTGTGAGTTTTGTACGTGTCTGTGGAGATGGGCATTTAAATAGTTCTGGTGTGTGTGGAGTGAGATCCTGACTTTGGTCAGTAGCTGAAAATTTGAGGGCTGGCACCTTGTGGCTCCATCCTGGTAGGAGCTGGTGAATTGTGGCACATTATGTGATCTCAGGTGCTGGGGAGTCCTCCTGGATTGTGCTGAAGAAGAATTGGGGATGTAGTGTGACCAGCTGTGAAGTCAAAGGGGGGAAACTCAGATGATGTCCTCTGACTTTAAAAAATCACAATTATATCAACATTACCCTCTGGAAAAAAAGTAGAAGTAAAATAGAGAATGGATTCCATATAGGTGAAAAACTCATGAAGCATCCCTCCCCTAGCTGTAACCTCTGAGTTGCAGGGTGGGATGAACAGGTTTTTCTGTTGATATAGGGGAAAATAACTTTTTACTAACTTCTTTTTTATCCAGAAGGAAAACAAACAAACAAACAAAACACTTGTAGGGGCCTCAATTTGGTGTACAACTTGATTAAAGCTTTGCCACTCCCCCCCCCCACCCCCCCCCCCCCCCCCCCCCCCCCCCCCCCCCCCCCCCCCCCACTCTCCCCCCACCGCCC